>JABUQX010086899.1:0-10000 GCA_015478945.1 Trachelipus rathkii
TTATATAGAGAGAGAGAGTATATATATAGATATATATATATATATATATATATATATATATATATATATATATATATATATATATATATATATATATATATATATATATATATATATATATATATATATATATATATATATAGAGTATATATATATATATATATATATATATAATTTAGATATACGTGAATGAAATGTTTTGAAAACGATCAGTTAAAATTAAAAATGATCGAAACTTAAAGAGGATAAAGGTGAAGTTTAAAAGAAAAATATCAGACAAGAATGGGTCCAGCTTTTGTTCCAACTTAGCTTTATTAAGCTACGATCACGGTGACACATCTCGCTCGGATTACATAAGTAAAAATATACGGTATAGAGCTATTTTCGGAACAAAAGATTTTTGAAGTTCCCATTATTTTCCATGGAATAAATTGTTCGACAGAAAATTTTATATATATATATATATATATATATATATATATATATATATATATATATATATATATATATATATATATATATATTTATTTTTATTCTTATTATTATATATATATATATATGTATATATAGAGAGAAGAGTTACAAGGAAAAAAACAAAATACTGTTTAGTAGTTGTAGCTTAGTTCTGAAATTTTGGGGGGCTGCAGTTCCGCAGTGCCTATGGACGAGCCGCCACTGTATATATATATATATATATATATATATATATATATATATATATATATATATATATATCTATATATATATATATATATATATATATATATATATATATATATATAAATATTGTTTGATTTATATGCTCGTTTGTTGAATTGTTAAGAAAGCAGTGAATAAAATTTTTAATTTTTTTATAAAAATTATTTAAATATTTATTGGTCTGTTCTTTGATTCCTTCACATTTCATTATTATTTCATATAATAGAAATTTTATCACACCTTGAATATTTATTGCTTAATACTGAAGTCATATAGAGATATTTGCATATAGTATTGATGAGAATTCTTAGTACTTTATACAACAACAAATATTGTTCATCAGTCTTGGTTTCGGGTACAAAACGGACCCGTCGTCACATCTAACGATCCAGAGATGTTCGTTGCAGAACTTGGCAGGTCACTTTTCTTAATATATTAAAGTGTATCAACAGGTCTTGGACATATCAATTGGAGATTGAGGTTTTATTAGGTGCAGGACGTAAACATCCAGTGTATTCTATCGGGGCCTGGCCAATGGAAAGTAAGTAAGTTCGAAGTGATTGTAGACAAGCTTGTTGTTTGATACCCTGACATATTATAAAGTGGGTTTGCCTGTCTTGGGATACTTTTGAAACCTATCTGACCAATATTTGTTTTTAATAATAGTACCTTTTGTATAGGGCATTATTTTGTTTACGCCGTTGACTATGGGGTTGGATAATGTTTGTGAGAGTTGTTGTGGATGAGTGCTGTTGTTTGTATACGTCTTGGAATGATTAGGTGGGTAAGTATGGGCTTATTATATTTAGAATGAGTCTTTCGAGTAGTTTGCTGAGTGTGGACAGTAGTGATATTGGGCAATATGAGGATGGGTCGTTTGGGTCTTTGCCTTACCTTTGCTTTGGTATTATGATTGCTTTTTTCCATTTTTATGGAATGAAATTAAGTAGTAGGGATTTGTTGAATATGAGTATGAGATATTCTATTGTTTATTTTGTGATAGGTATTTAGATGTATGTTGGATATGTTGTCTGGGCCTGTTGCAGTGGAGTTTTTAAGTTTTTTGATTGCAGTCATTGTATCTGCTGAGGTTATTGGTTGTGTGTTTTGTTGAGTGTTTTTAATTTTTTTGATCTTTTTAATTGTTTTCCTGTTTTGTTGTTGGGTAGGTTTGTTGCTTTGTATGGCGAAGTGTTTGGCTAGTTTATTGTTGTGTTGTTTGGGTGTTAAAGGTTGTTGTTTATTAGAGCGGATTATTGATTCGTGTGTTTGTGATGTTGTGTTTTTTGAGTTTTTTAGAGTTTTTATCGTTTTTCACATTCTGGTGGTGTTTGCTTTGTTGATGTTCTTTGTTTGTTAGTTTTAGAAGTTTGTTGTTTTATAGGTTTTAGTAAGTTCGGTGATTTCCTAGTTTAGGTTTTTTATTTGTATGTTATTTTTAATATTGTTTGGTAATGTTTTTTTTTTTTGAGTTTGTTTCATTGTTTGATTCATGATTCTATTTCCGGGGTCAGTGTTGGGTTGTATTCTTTTATGTATCCCTTGGGTATGTATTTGTTGGCAGCTTTTATTATTTTTTGTGTAATGTGGTTTATGGCTTTGCTTAGAGTTTTCCTGTCACTGTTCTGTGATGTTTTGGGGTTTTGATCTATGTTTTGTCTGTAGTTCGTCCAGTCTGCCTTTTTGTAGTTGGTGTTTGTTTTAGTCGGGGTCTTATGTTTTTTGTTTTTGTATTTCAGTGATATGATTATTGGTAGGTGGTCTGAGTTAAGTTCTATTTGTGTTGACCATGACAAGATTGGATGAATGTCTGGCTAACAAAATGTGATATATGGTGAGGTTGGGGTCTGGTTGATTTGTTGGGGTAGTTTTGTGTTTGATTCTTTGTGATTTTGTATGTTTAGTGCTTCTTGGTAGGATATAAGTTTTATGCCTCTGTTTACGCGAGTTTAGTGTGCGTACCATGTTTCGTGGTGTGAGTTGAAGTCTCCCGCAAGAATTAGATTGGAGAGTTGTGTCAATGGAGATATGTTAGGGTCTAAATTGTTTTGAAAGTGTGGAGAAGTTTGGTGAGGGATGTATGTGTTTATAATGTTGAATGATTTGTTGTTTAACCCTTTCATTCCCAGTGTTGATTTTATTGTACATTACTTGATTTAGAATTTTCGACCTTATTACCTATTAGCATAAGTTTCATTTTTGCATAAAATGACTCAAGAAAAGCATACAAAGCTGAATATACTTTAAAACGTTAAAATAAAGCCCTCAGTTGGCATCTGGGACTGATGAAAGACGGGTGGGTTTTCTTTATCGTCTGATGATCAATTTTAGCTATTTTTCCATAGGTTTTATTTAATTTTAACTATAAATTATTTTCTATCATAAGTAAATTTTTCATTTAAAAAGCATATATTTTTACTTCATATGTCATAAATAAAAATGTTTGTAAGAAATTAAAAAGATATTTCAATTTAAACTTAATTTATGAATGAAAGGGTTAAGTTGATTGTGTTTTTATGTTGTTGTTGTTATTAGTGTAGTTGTTTGTGTGGAGGTGCTAGAGTATGTTATGAACTTGTGTAAATGTTATTAGGGTGTGTTGCGGTGGGTTTATTTCCATGTATATTGAGTCGTATTTATAGAATGTGGGTTTTGTGATATATGGGGGGGAGGTGGGCTTCTTGTAATAATGCTATGTGCATGTTGTGTGTGCTCATGAAGTGCTCCAGTTCTCTACTCTTATTGTCAAGTCGTTTTACAGTATGTAGAGTTGGAGTATATTTATTGGGTGATGATGGTAATTGTGCTGGTTGTGGTTGTAAATTTGGCACTTCCAGCTATGGCCGGTTTTTGGTAGTTTGTCAAACGGGTTGCAGGATCGATGTTTCCAGCAGTGGCACCGGGAACATTGCACTGAGTTGCGTTGGACTATCATTTCACATATTGAACATGTTAAGACCCTGGGACCCGGATTTTGTTCTATGTCTCCGGCTAATATTAGTAGAAAGAAGGGCCGGTCCCTTCTCTCTCTTATGTGAAATTTCTCGGTGTTCTTGGAAGAAGTGATACATTGATGGTTTTGACATTTCTGATGTTTGACTGTTCCTGCTGAGCCTCGGGACCAAGATCCCGGACAGAGGGGAGAGCACGCTCGCCCCGGAGAACCTGCTTCTTCCGGAGAGTAGGCAGGTGGAGGAGGTGGAGAGCACTTGAACCCTCTGCATCTTCGTTGTGTAGACCCTTCGGGCTGCTATTTCGCGATCAGGCATGCAGTTCTTCTTGAAATATATATACATATATATATATATATATATATATATATATATATATATATATATATATATATATATATATATAGTTATATATATATAGTATATATATATATATATATATATATATATATATATATATATATATATATATATATATATATATATATATATATATATATATATATATATATTAGGGTGATGACGAAAAATTTTTTGATTACCTTGCAATGAGATTCGATGAACATTTTCATATGAATTAGGAATACGCTGATCATATTTCTGAATTTTGAGAAAAGTTCCTCCAGGGGTGGACCTTAAAGTTTTAATTAAGAATGATATTTTTAATTTTTCCAAAATATGATGTATTTTATATTTGGAGATTTGAAAACAAATATTAACGAAAGACTTTATTTCCCTTTTAAATGATACAGATCTTGCAATACTATTTTTTTAAACATATTTTATATTAAGATATTTTTCTGTTTTACAGGTTTTCAATATTTATTCCTTTCGTTTTATCCCCCTCTCAACAATAATATTTGTTCGCGATATATCAATAACAGAATCTTCTTGCGACCAGTGAGTTTTGAACTATTTTCCGCAGTTCTGCGCTTGGTTTCTTTTATATTTGAAAGAAGTTTGTTATATGTTTCATTCTTAAATTTTTGGTTTGAAGAATATATTCCTCTTGCCAACCATAAACTATGAAAGTAACAGGTTTTTCAAGTATTGTTCTCTATTTTGTTAGCAGATGGTAAGCAATTAGGAAACAAATTGCTCTGTAATTCCATTGGGCTTTGTGAATAGATGGTTGTCCAAATTATTTTCGGTAATTTTCTTTTTCCTTCTGTTTTCGAAATGCACAGTCTAAAATATATAGGGACCTCAGATCACCCCTCAATCCAGGATATATCTACCTTTATTTATAATTCAATAATTCAAATTAATTCTTGTGGTATACGTATTAAGATAAAAGTCAAGAATATGTTTTAACATTCTCTCCGAAATATGGTGTTGACAACCTAGAGTATGTATTGAGGTACATTCAAACCATGTGTAACATTTTTTGCTGTATCTTAACTACAACATCATTAATATTATTAGAGTTTACTGCTGTTGTATCAAAAATTTTCTGTTTAATGCTACACCATTCAGCAAAGTCATCAGGAATATTGTTATTCCTTTAAATATACTTTCGCAAGACTTACTTAAAGATAACGGATGACTGTATCAAATGATTTGTTGATGCATATAGCTATTAAAATTTTGCGAAAAGTAGAAGAATTTTAGTTAAATTCTTGAGTATTTTGATTTTGGTCTGTGTGAAGGGGGGTAGTAGAAAGTCTTTTGTGAAAGTTTTATTGGTAGTCTGTATGTACATTATTGGGAGAATGTGAAGCAATAATATTTCAATTTTTCAATGTGTTGAGAAAGAGATTATTGATTTACAAGGGGGGCCAGATTTTTTTTAAATTCTTCTAGAACCGTCTATTATATATATATATATATAGATATATATATATACTATACATATATATTATCATTTATTATATATAATATATAGCTATACTATTATTATATTTTATATTCTAGTTTACATATACAGCTATATATATATATAAGTAGATTTATAACAAATATATATATACCTATATATATATGTACATAATATTTATCATAAATTTATATAAACGTTATTATTCTATATATATATAATATCTACATATTATAATAAGTATCGTGAAGTATATACGTAATAGTACTATATATATAATTAATATACTATATATATATATATATATGAGTACAATAAACTATATATATATATATATATATATATATATATATATATATATATATATATATATATATACTTACACTATATCTTTTTATGCTTATATACCTCTTCCTAGATTGAATACGTATAATATATTTTCATAATATATTATATTATATATATTAGTACTAAGCCTATATAATAATGTTATATATTATGTACATCAATCACATTAATATTGGTATATATATTACCATGGAAATATATATATATCAAGATACATAGATATATAATATATATATATATATAATAGTAGATATAATATAATAATATATCTATTATATATATATATATATATATATATATAATATATAATATTCTTTCTCACCAGTCTCACAACTACTGGTAAGGCGGTAGGAACGCTTTGGGTCGCTTTAATTGGACGAAAATCCCCCTCCCGCACTCGTCCCTCTATGCGATCTCTCCCGCTCTCCAGGCTCTCATACCTAACTGTCATCCTTCTTCTCAACGCTGTTACGCCTCATTCTCACGTTAACTCCATGTTTGTTACTGTGGTTCTCACATTACTACGCTCCATACGGCCTTCATCTGTATTTCATCTTCGGATATCTATCATCATTCCTCCTCATCACATGTCCATAAAATCTCAGCTGTCCTTTTTCAATAAAACTCAATATACTCTCCATCCCCAGTTCCTCTCTTATATAATCACTTCTCTTTCTTTCCCTCCTCGTAACTCCCTTTATTGATCTCAAGACCCTCATTTCACATGGTTGTATCTTACTCCTAATTCATGTGGTTAGGACCCACTCTTCGTGACCATACGTTAGTATAGGTTGTAGAATACACATGTATAATAATATTTTTACCTTTTTGGGAAATTTCTGTCTCGTAGTAAAAGATATTGTGATCTTAATGTATTATTAAACTCCAAAGTATTTAAGCTGATCAACCTGCTTCAATTCCTAATCCCTCACTCTAATAATCACTTCCTCCTAATCTTTACTTATCAACATCACCTGCGTCTTCTCTCCATTTATCAACATTCTTCTCTACCTCAACTGCTCATCCCACACTACAATAAATCTTTGGAGAGCTTCCCTTGATTCCTCGACGAAAGCAAGATCATCTGCGCATCCAAAGACAGTTCCCTTCCACTCGTCTCCTGCCATTTTTCCACAATAATTTAAGAACAGGATAAACAAAATTGGAAGAGAAAACTACCATGCCTCAACCCCGTGTCACCCTCAAACCAAATTCCATTGTCCCTCTGGGTCTACACTGTGCATACACTATTCATATAAGTACGCTTTATCGCTCTTCTCAGTTTTTTTGGTATCACGTACTCTAGCGTTTCAAGTATATTTAATCCACAGAAACCCACCCCGCAGTAATCCCAGTGCGCTTAAAATTAAAAAAGAAGTGGCGTTTAATTCTTCTTAAACCCTTTATTTCCATACAACCTCCAGGTCTACAAATGCCAAATACATCTTTCTATTAAATTCCCAACCCTTTTCTCATACCATCTTTAAATAAAACTAATATCAGATCAATAGTCGATCTATCTGGTCTTAAACTATGTTGTCACTCGTCCATTTTATCTTCTACTCTGTCTCTCAATCTTTTTCTCGTATTCGTTCATACACCTTTGCGATATGTGATGTCAAAGCAAATTGTCTGTAGTTTCTACGGTCTGCCTTAACACCTTTTTTAAAAATTGGGCATATCACTGATATGTTCCACTTTTAAGGTGTCCTTTCTTCTCGTCAGTACTTATTAATTCTTTAATCCATGCACTTCCCTGCTTTCCCACATTCTTTAAGATTTCCGTTTGTATCATAGCTTCACCATGTGCCTTCCCATTTTTCATCTTTCTCCAGGGATTTGCCATTTCTTCGTCCGTAATCTGCCACTACTCCATCACTACCTTCCAATGTACCTCACAATGGTTAATGCACATCCTCCTCCCCTATATCATTTGGCATATTCAGCAAATCAACAAAATAGTTCCTCCACCTTTCCCCAATCTCTCTTGTGTCCGTTAACAATACTCCATTTTCATTCTTAAATGCTTTTGTTGGAGGCGCTGTTCCTTTTCTATATTTTTTGTCATATTAAAAATCTTTTTTCTAGTACCCGTAAGGTCCTCTTCCAGTTCTTTACCAATCTTTTCCCATGTATTTTCCATTTCCATTCGTTTTATTCTCTCTGTTTCATTTCTCACCATTAAATAGGTTTCTCTATCTTCCATTCTTCTTGTCTTCATCCATCTTGTAAAACATATTATTTTTCTCTTAACTGCTTTTTGCACCCGTTCAATCCACCACTACATTTGAATTTTCATTTTTCCATATATCGTTTTAGTTTCTATGATCATCTTAGATTCCACCACCAATGTATCACGGAAAACTTCCCAACCCTCCTCCACAACTATATCCTCCCCAATTATCCGTCTTTTCGTATTCATTTATCTTTGTTATGCGTCTTTACAAGCCTGATCTCTCAGGTTCTCAACCATAAATCTTTTTCTCAGCCTACATCTAAAAGATTCGGTCATTTATCAATCTCAACTTTCTCAACCAAACATTCGGGGTCTCTGTGCGTCTTCTTTCCGAATGGCCCGATACTGATGGTGTTGTTCTTTGTCGATTTTAAATTTTTTTTTGTTATTGTCTGTTTCTAATATCAAATCGATCATTGATTTCTCATCTCCATATGCCTTCACATCCGTATCGTCCATCGGTATCTATATGCCCATTTTGACTTTCTCTCTAGTTTACTAATACGTGTCATAATACTTATCTTGTTACTACACCAAGTCTAGATACATCTTCCGGCCAGATTCTTATTTCCCAAACTAAATGCGCCTATCGCATTTTCAATTCCTCGGCGATCCGTACCAACGTGTTCATTGAGTCATAATGCCCAGAATTTATATATATATTATATATAATATATATTATATATATATATAAGTATATAAATATATATACTATTAATATATATATATACTTATTATTTAGTACGTAGTATATATATATACTATTATTATATATATATAATAATATCATATACTATACTATAAGAGTTAATTCAGAGACAGGAAGAAGAGATACTCCTAATGATCTGTCGTTGTCTTTTTCTTCCTTAGATAACCAAAAAAACTTTTCCCCACCTACCACCTTAATTCAAATAATTGTTCCCTATTTTGGTTTAGGTAATATATATATATATATGAAGTAAAAGGAAAAAAGTCTGATAGATCATAGTTGTTAACTAATAGATGATAGATTTTTTTAGCTATTATGCTTCTAGGCATAAAATTTAAGCATAAAAAAATTCATATCTTAAATTTCTTTAATTTTTATTTCGAATACTAAGTATAAGCGAATGTATATTATTGAATATACTCATATTATATATATATATATATATTAATCTAATATAGATATATATCCATATATATATATATATATATAATTATATATAATATAATATATATAGTATATATATATAATATATATATATTATATATATAATATATACTTTATAATATAATATATTATATTATATATATATATAATAATATTATATATTATATATTTATTATATATATATATATATATATATATATATATATATATAAATTCATTCTCACCGCAACCTCAATCCCGAGATCGGAAAACAACTTCAGTCCCGAGATCGGAAAACAACTTCAGTCCCGAGATTGGAAAGTGGTCAGGGAAAGTATATATATATTCAAGTGCAAGGATTTTAAGGCCCGATAGAAATCACTGCTTTAGCGCAACCCATTCGGAGTTCTTGTCATCGCTGGCGTGGAATTCGGCATTCTTAATACGTCGGCCTTTCCAAAGAGAAGCATGAGAATAGTGATTTGTATGCGAATAGTTTTTCTGTTTTTTGTTTTTCATTTGTATTCAGCTTCTGGGGCATCTATTGTCACATTCCATCAATATTCAGCAAACAAAAAGGCATTCTACTTGGCAAGATATCTTCTTTTATTTCCTGAAATGTCTTGTTAAATACGCTCTTCAAACTCGTCACTTACAGCAACACATATGCTTGGGAGGAAGTTCAGCTTAAGTAGAAGGAACAGCTGTAGTTTTTGTCTAAAGATATTAAAGGAGGAAGCAGAGAAGATACAAAAATAGAGTTGATATTTTATGAAAAATGAGAAATTATAAAAGTTTATTCCATTTTCTTTTGGGAA
>JABUQX010086899.1:15000-29987 GCA_015478945.1 Trachelipus rathkii
ATCTTGTACCTTCAAACATACTGAAAGAAATTGAATTTGAATAAAAGTTAGATAAGAAAACTCATCTTATTACAAACCTTTTGAATATATTTATATATATATATATATATATATATATATATATATATATATATATATATATATATATATATATATATATATATATATATAATATATATATATATAAGCAACCCTTTAAAATTTAACCGTACTCATCGTGGTGAGGGATGTATTGTTTGAAGACGTACCAATCAGGCTAACGTAGCTCCTGTTTGGAGAAAGATCTAGCAACCAACTGCAATTTTTAATTGAAATAACCTTAGTTGCTATAATTTCGTATTTAACTTCAAAAAAATATTTGAACATTTAGAAAACAGCAAGAATTCTTTTTCAAAGAATCTAAGAAAATTTGCAGTGATTGAATAAGCTTTTTGCAAATTCAAATGATCTAATAGATTTTCCAGATGATTAGAATGTGAGTAAAAAGTGTCGAAAGAATACTCCTCTGAGGAAGGAAAATAATATGATTTTATCTATCACATTAGGTGGTGCTGATACCACAAAAAGTTTACTTAACCTTAGTAGCATTGTAGAAACTGGAAGTGATAGCAAATATGGTCATTTAATAGTTGATAATGGTGATGACAGCAACAATATTTTCGCTAAATTTTAGAGAATTTAAAAAAGTTAAATAAATTAACTAATTACCTCTTTTGGTGCATAAAAGGAATGATAAATGATGCATCAAACATGACTGATGTTAGAAACATTTTACTCGCATCACCCACTGAGGTAGAGGTAATATAGGAATCTAGAAATACAGAAGTGAGTCAATCTCTCCTTATTCAGACTTAAATTAAGCACACCCTTTCTTGAATAGGGCTCTTCCCGCGAGCTTTGGTGTTTACTGTAAAAAAATACTTGAATAATGAATTAATGTCATATATAAATATATATATATATATATATTATATATATAGCATATAGAGTATATATATATATATATATATATATATATATATATATATATATATGGTATAATATATATATATATATATATATATCAATTAACATTTGTACACTTATAAAATGTAATTGAAGTCCAATTGGCTAAAAAATTGAAACGTTTGTTGAAAAGAATACCCTCTAGACATTATAGTTATGAAATTGTTGAATGACGTAACACTGACAAATGTAAATTCTATAGTGTTGGAATTGTTTTTAAATGCCGATCTCTTTTAAATTGTCGAATATCAAACTTATTTTACCAAAATTGTGTAACGACCTTTTAAAATAATATGAATGGTTCATGAAATTGCCAAAAAATTACAGAAATCAAATTTGAAATTGGCAGATTAAGAAATATTTTATCGAAATCATTTGAAATCTGTGTAAGTGAAACTGAAATGTTCATATATATATATATATATATATATATATATATATATATATATATATATATATATATATATATATATATATATATATATATATATATATATATATATATATATATATATATATAAAAATATATATATATATATATATATATATATATATATATATATATATATATATATATATATATTTTATAACCTCTTTGTAGGTATTATAAATTAAAGGCCAAATGGATCGCAACAGTATTTTATTTAACGCTAGAATATACCACCATCTACCACGCCTGTGGATAGAGACGAAAAATAACAATTAGTTAAAAAAAATTCGACGTGGCAGATAAAAATTATATATAACAAAATCACATATTCTTCATGAAATAAAAAAAATAAAAAAAATTGAATACATAAAAGTTTAAAATTCCCAAAAGAAAACTAAATGTTTACAAAGTGAGAAGTATCTGTATTATATCCTAAAAGTGACGTGCCATGCTCAGAAAGGGAAAATTGCGAAAAGAAGTTAGAAAATGTGGGCGATAAAAAAAAAAAGATACGATAAAGTTAGCTCTATAGTACCGTACAGCTTAAGAATGAAAAACAAAAATACGGTGAAATTATTGCTCAAAATCTACAGTGCTTAAGGAAAATCACGAGAAAATTAACTCAAAGGCTACCATGCATCTAAAATGAAAAAAATACGGTAAAATTATTGCTCCAAAATTTAATAGCCGCTTAAAGAAAATTACGAGAAAATTTTAACTCAAAGGCTACCATGCATCTAAAATGAAAAGAATAGGGTAAAATTATTGCTCAAATCTAAAGTATACTCAATTTTACCGGGCGGCTCAAAATAAAGATTGCGATACCCTAGGTTCTAATATACCATGCTGTTAATCAGGTCTGCCATGCAGTAAAAATACGATTAAATTTTATCCGAGATTTAAAACTTATATGACCTCTTGTTAAATGACCAAAATTTACAAAAAAAAATTTATTTTACACGAAAGTTTAAAACAATTTATAATGCAAGAGGGAAATTTGGTTTTGCCAAACGTAAGATGCTTAAAAATTAAAAAAATATGTTACGCGAAAATTTAAATCAATTATAATGCAAGAGGGAAATTTGGTTTTGCCAAACGTAAGATGCTTAAAATTTTAAAAAAAAATATGTGTGGAAGTTTAAAAAAATTATAAACCAAGAGGGAATTAGTTTTGCCAAATAGATGCTTAAAATTAAAAAGTATGTTACGCGAAAGTTTAAAAAAAATTATAAAGCAAGAGGGAAATTTGGTTTTGCCAAACGTAAGATGCTTAAAATTAAAAAAAAATTATGTTACGCGAAAGTTTAAAAAAAATTATAATACAAGAGGGAAATTTGGTTTTGCCAAACGTAAGATGCTTAAAATTCAAAGAAAAATTTATGATACGCGAAAGTTTAAAACAATTATAATGCAAGAGGGAAATTTGGTTTTGCCAAACGTAAGATGCTTGAAAAAAAAAAAAATATATATATATATATATATATATATATATATATATATATATATATATATATATATATATATATATATTTATTTATTGCAAAAGGGAATTAATTACGAAACTATAAGGCAGCACTTTTTAAAAAAGAAGAGAAATATATATATATATATATATATATATAGTATATATAGTATATATATATATATATATATGTATATATATATATATATATATATATATATATATATATATATATATATATATATATATTTATATATATATATATATATATATATATATATATATATATATATATATATATATATAGTAGTATATATATATATATAGAGTTATATATATATATATATATATATATATATATATATATATATATATATATATATATATATATATATATATATATATATATATATATATATATAAATTCTACTTATTTTTATTATTATTATTATTTATTATTATTATTATTATTATTATTATTATTATTATTATTATTATTATTATTATTATTATTATTATTATTATTATTATTATTATTATTATTATTATTATTATTATTATTTATTTTTGTTGTTGTTGTTGTTGTTGTTGATGTGGTCCAGCTTTTTAATTCTATTTCTGAACGCATATATGTGCGCGCGGAGCCTAATTGGGGACTCGTGCGTAGCTTAGTAATACACTGGTCTATTTTTACAAAGTTAGGATCGTTTTCGGAGGTACGGTATTTTGGGAACTATTTTTAATTACGGTAGGCACTTAAAAAAAATATTTCACTGCATTTAATTCACTCTTGAAAAAAAGAATTATTTCTCCGTTTTTCCAGTGCAAACTTCGCATAAAAATTTTCGATAACGACTGCTCGAAAAATGCGTGGGATGGGGATGGCTTTGAAGGTTGAACGAAATTTAGAGGGAACAGTAATAGCAGTTATTTTAAAAGTATTGTATTTGGTAAAAAAAAACTTTTGGGTTAGCGTCATTAAAATAAGAAAAAAAATTAAGAATATTAAAACGCAACCGATTTTAAATTTATGTACTTGTTAAAGATGATATAAAAAAAAAAAAATTTAAAGAATCAAAGTGAACGAAACTTCAGAATTTTTCGTTAAAAACGTTTTCCAGCCAACTGAAAAAAGATTGCCTTTAAATATTTTATTCAATATACTTTATAGTTTATTTCATATTTTTTTTTTAATAAGTTCGATAAATTCGTTTTTAAATCACGAGGAGAATGGTATTTTGATATTTTTGGTACGATGCAGTTTAATGAAGTTCTTTTTTTAAAAAAAATCATAATTGTTGGCAAAAAAAAAAAGTGGCAGAAAATGGCCTTAACTCAACAGCCATTTTTTTTTTAACTATTTTTGTTGTATCTTATTTTTTTTTTTAAACTTTTAAAACTGTAAATGTAGTAATTTTCGTTATTAATTAAATTTGTATTTAATTTACTTTCTTGAGTGTGCATTATAAACATCGTTATTTAATGAAATTAATTTATTATTAAAACTTTGCTGGAAAAGCCTTATTCAAAAAAAAGATGGCTTTCTCGACTTCCACAAGAGTATCAAAATTTTAATTTTGTTTTTCTCTTTCTTATTTCTTTATCAATTCTTCCTTAAAATTGCTTAAGCATTTACTGCAGTATTTTTAGATTTTTAATTAAGAGAAGGTAGAAAAAAAACTATTGGAATTATTTGCTATATGATTTCCGATAAACACGTGTTTTTTGTGGGGGGGTAAAAAGTAATGGCAAATCAAGATTTAAGAATATTTTCTGGAAATATAATTAAAATATATTCTTATTTTAGTTATATAGGTAGTTTTCGAAATGGAAAATAGACCCGGCTCGGGAGAAAAAGAAAAGAAAAGGGCTTGAAAATGTTCTTAAATAGGTGTAAATGGTTTCCAAATTTGGATAAACAGATAGAGTTGCTTTAATGTGTGAAATGGATGTGAGAGTTGAGATTTGGAAATGTATTTTCAAAGGTTATGCTATGATAAGTTTCTTTTTGGGATGATTATGTTGTTAGTATTTAAGTTATAAAATAAATGAAAAATATTAAACTGATTATGTTGTTGGTATTTAAGATATAAATTGAATTATATAATGTTGTTACTATTTAAGTTATTAAATAAATGAAAAATATTAAATTTGATTATGTTGTTAATATTTAAGATATAATTTAACTAGTTCATAAAGTTTTTAATTAATGTTTCTTTGTCTTTTAAAAATTTTCTGGTTTTAATTTTTTAATTTACATCGTTAGAAATGTTGAAGATAGTTTCTTGAAAATAATGTCTTTGATGGTGTTTGTTTCAAAGATGTTATTATGTTTCACATATGTTTACAAATATGTGATGTTCCCCTGGGGGAGAAAAAGGAAAGAAAATTTTAAGTTGGGGGGGGGAGGTCTTGGAGGTGGATGACCTCTACCTGCAGGAAAAGTTTGTTTATGGAGGTAAAAGGTATTCTCTTTGTCCTCTTATTGTAGGTGCGTGTTGGCGAATGCGCAATTGCATGGGCTGTGGGATGTTCAGATTTCTGGAATGTTAAGGAAGGTCTGTAGGATTGATCATTCACCCTGGTGTCTGGAGGGGTGGGGGGAGATATGTCTGATAAATTAGTAGGTTGTGGTTGGACTGTTTCTTGAGAAGGGGCTCTAGGGGGTAAGGTTGGAGGTTCGTCTAAAGAAAATCTAGGAAGAAGGGTGGTGATGTAAGTCTTTGTAAAGGTGGTAATTTTGGAGGAGAAGGTAAGATTTGGAAATCTTTCATAGGTGATCTTATATGTGCATGGGAGGATGCTTCATGGGAAGTGGGTTCTTCCGGTGGTGATTGTTGTCGTTGTAGCAAAGGAGGTCTGTATGGTGTTGGCGAAATTTGTTCTGGTGATGCAGTTTTTTCATGTGGGAATAACTGTCTTTGTTGTAAATTTTGTCGGTGTAAGGAAGGAATGTGTAAAGGAGTTGTTTGTGTAGTTGGTGGTTGACTTTGTGGTCGTTGTTGGGTTTGTGTTGGGAATATTGTGTTTGGTGGGGCGTATATGGTATGTGGTATGTTTCGTATGGTTTGTTGGGGTATTGTAGTTTGTTGAATTTGTTTTGGAGGAGGTCTTGTTTTTGGATGTAGGTCGCCGTGGGGTTGTTGTTGGGAAAGGGGTTGGAAATTATTGTTAACTTTAGATATTTTTACGTCCCTGTGGACAATAAAAGATTTTGAAGAATTTAGACATTGGAGTAACAGTTTGTTTTAAGGAACAAACTGTAGGATTCTGTAAGGACCTGTCCATTTTTGGGCAAGTTTGGGGGTTTGTTTAGGCTTTAGGACGTTCAAGATGTGAACTAAATCGCCTATTTTCATTTGGATAGTACTAGATTTTGGTTGTTGTTTTAGGATTTGCTTTTCTGTTTCTGCTTGTAAATGTTCTCGAGCTTGGTCTCTAATTAAGTGGGCTCGCTCGGCTATTTCGTCAACATAATCATTTATTTACTTACGGGGTGGTTGTGTAGAAGTAAAAGGGGAGGAATAGTTTGGAAGGTCCCAAGGAAGTCGTTTGTTGTAAGTGTAAAGGAGGAAGTGTGGGGAAGTACCGATGGCTGAATGGTAGGTTGAATTTATGGCAGTTTGTGTGAATGGAATGTATTGACCCCAGTCATTATGATTGGTATTGACATAGTGTCGTAGATATTTGCTTTTCTTATGATTTTCTTTTTCAACCAATGCATTCCTCTGGGGCGTTTCGCACAACTATGTTAACTGCCTTAATTCGCCATTGGGCACAAATCTCTTTAAAAAGTTGGTGGTCAGCTCCGGTGCCCGATCGGAAATGATTACCTCTGGAGTAGAATGGCGACAGACTATCCTCTCTAGGATAGCCTGTGCAATGTCTTTGGTAGTATGTTGTTTTAGGGGGACAAGTTCAACATACCTAGTAAGAGAGTCTTTCATGCAAAGGATATATTTACATTGTGTAATTTTGCATTGTGGTAAAGGTCCTAAAATGTCTAGGTGTACTCTGGAAAAAGGTTCATAGAGGAAGGGGTATGCTTTTATGGGGGCGTTTTTTGGAGTATTACCTTTAATGTTTTGGCAGGAAGGACATGTAGTACAATAATCATTTGTAAGTGTATGTAATTTGGGGAAAATGTATCTTTCTCTAATTCTAAATTCGGTTCTCTGCGTTCCGCAGTGTCCCAGTCCTGCTGCTAAGGAGGCATGGGATTGTTCAATGACGGAGTGGATTAATGTGTCTGGTACTTGGATAAGGAAACGTCCAGACTGTGTTGCATAATGCAAAATGTCATCGATTAGAACGTGGGGGTAAGTGTCAGCAAGGGTGTCTTGTTCGAAAAGTGATTTGTTATGAGAAATGATGGGTTTTGCATGTTCATAGAGGGTTTTATGGCGTTTACATGTCTTTTGTTCATTTACAATATTTTCTTTAGTCAAAGGGATAGTTCCAGTAAGGAGTACGGTATTTTGTGCAAAAGAATAAGAGCAAGGAGGAGGATTTCTACTTAAATAGTCAGGAATAATATTTAGTTTGCCTTGTTTGTAAATAATTGTTGGATTAAAATGCGCTATAAATAAGTTCCATCTTTCTAAACGTCCTGTAAGTTGTTTATGACGTATGAGGTGAATCAACGGTTGGTTATCCGTGATAATTGTAGGCGGATAACCGAATACCGTATTTTTGACCTTTTGCAAAGCAAAGACTATGGCCAATGCTTCTTGTTCGATAGTTTTGTAGTTAGCTTCGGATTTGTTTAGTGCTCTGGAGATGAACGATAATGGCTTTTCTTTACCATTCTCGTCCAATTGGTATAAGACAGCACCGAGCCCTAGGTTAGAGGCATCAGTGTTGATATAGAATTCCTTGGAGTAATCAAGGAATCTTAATTGGGGTTGGAGTAACAACTTATCTTTTAAGATAAGAAAAGCTCTTTGTTGCTCGGGTCCCCAGAAAATGTTGCATTCTTTTGTAGCAATTTTGTTATCGGTTTGGCAAGGACGAAGTAGGAGTCTATCAAGTGATTAAAGTAGTTCAGGAAACCAAGCAAAGATTTGGTTTCTGCTACGTTAGTAGGAGGTTTGCATGTAGTAAGAGTCTGGAGTTTTATGGGGTCAGGGGAGATTCCGTCTTGGGAAATTTTAAAACCCAGAAAAAGGAGGCTGTTTCGGAGAAACTTACATTTAGCAAGTTTGATCTTCATCTTATTCTTTCTAAAGATTGAAAAACCTTTTCTAAGTTACCAAAATGTTCTTTTAATGTTTCCCCAAGTATTAAGACATCTTCCAAGAAGTCTCTGCATGCTTCACCTAGGAGGTGAGACAACACCATTTCCATTGTCCTTGCGAACACTGGGGGTGCATTGGACAAACCAAAATTGAGTCTTGTTGGTGCATACTGACCTCGCGGAGTGCGGAAGGCTAGTAGCGGTTGTGTCTCTTCCTCGATTTTCAGACAATGGTAAGTGTCGAGAAGATCGAGACTGCTGAAAATTTTGGATTTTCCCAGCGTAGAGAGGATGTCATTAATACAAGGCAGGGGGAAGCGGTCTAGCACCGTATGTGCGTTAATGTGCCTGTAATCGGCCACAATTCTTGGAGTTGAGGAGTTTTTTTTTTTGGAATGACGAGCAGAGGGCTCGAATGGGGACTACTAATTGGACGGATGTACCCTTTTTGTTGGGCGGACTTGACCCAATCGTCTATCTGGGTCAAATATTTATGGGGGAGGCGGTACTGTGGGCGGTACAGTACCTTTGGGGCGTTTTCTTTAAGTTGTATGGAAAATTTAGTTAAAGGACAAATGGGGACTTCATCATCTTCTAAGGCTATTACATCTATGTAAGTCATCAAAAGATCAATTAAGTTTTCTCTGGATCTTGTAATGTGGTACAGCAATCTTCATTATTTTTGAAAGATTCCTGGACGAGTTTTTTGAAAGTATTTCTAAGTTGATTTGGAGTTAAGCCTTTGGAAGAGGTGGCCAAATTATCATTGGACGTTTGGAGGGGTTCGTCAAGAACTATAATAGGATTAGCCCTGGTTAGGACGGTATTTTAAGGAAGGAATTGGGAAGAAGCGCTCATATTTATTATGTCCAGGAGAACTTGGCCGTCGGAGGCCGAACTCAGTACACTACCAGCAAAAAGAAAGTTGCTGATATAAGTGTTCTCTGTGGACAGAATAAAATTGTCAGGATGAGAAGTATGAGTGGGGGAAGAAGCTTTAACAGAAAGAGTGTATTTAGAATAAGGAGCTATTTCTGTCTTCTAAAGTAGATAAATTATAGGAAACGTCAGTATCAATTAAAAGATTGTTAGGAGTAGATCTGCATAGTTTACCTCTGTATGTTTAGCATGTATGCTTGGAACTTTCTTTTTTTTGGGAGTATTGGTGGGTAAGTGGTATAGGAATAGTATGTTCATTTGTTGTTAACTCAATGGGGATTTGTTTTGTTTGCAAGTTTTTTCTAGTAAGAAAGGTGTACTAAAACCACAAAGATTGTCACATATGACTATAAAGTTAACTGGTATGTCTTCCCCGTGTAAAGTTAAGTCAAAAATTATTGTACCCATTTGGTAAAATTCTGAACCCGTGATAGAACGTAATGTACTTTCTGTGGGTTTTAATGGTATGTCTATGTTAAATGTCTCTTCCATTTCGGAAATGAAAGAGTACCGGCAGAGGCTACTGTTACTACCTGAATCTAAAATCAGTTCTCTGTCTTCTAATATGTAGTTTTTGTAATTTGTACTAGCTTTTAAAATATACGCGGGTCCTATTAGTGGATTAGCTTTGTGGACATTATTTAATAGGAATTGGCTATCATTAGTAAAAGCGGAAGATAGAGTAATATCTTGAGGTGGAATTAGTATAGGTTGAGAACTTTGATAGGAAGGACTAGTAATAGTGGTAGCAGTAGTAGTAGGAGGAGGATTAGGAGGAGGAGGAGAAGGAGTAAGGAGGAATGGTATCTCATGGACAGAGTTTAAGTTCGTTACCGGAGTTGGGGGCATATAATTTGGAGTAATTTTTTATCATCAAGTTCGTTACAATAGCGGATGCCGGTTTTTGCATCAAGTTCGTAAGGAGTACGCTATTTGACACTGGTTTAACGGATGTTGTTAGTAAATTAATCGTATCATTTGAGTTAGTTCTTTCATGCATTGTAGCAAGAGAAGCTGTTAAAGGATCCATAGGGTTAGAAAAAGTCATGCTGTCTGGCACCGAAGTAGAGTGTGTAGTAGAGACAGTATAGGGATCGAAAAAGTTAAGTAGATCTACAGTAAGCATAGAATCGGAAGTTATTGTATCCTGCACCGGGTGCATAGGTTCCTTAGGTATATTAATAGGATCAAAAAGATTTAGTAGGTCAGCAGTAGGCGTAGGATTGTTAGGATTAGTTGTATAACTACTAATGTTAGGCATAGGTTGAGGGTTAGGCATAGTACTTTGGAAGTGGTTAGGCATAGGTATATGGTTAGGCATAGTATTTTCAAAATGGTTAGGTATAGTACTTTGGAAATGGTTAGGCATAGGTATAGCATTTTGAGAATCGTTAGGCATAGTATTTGGAAATTGTTAAGCGTAGGTAAAGCATTTTGAAGATTGTTAGGCGGTATAACATTTTGGAAGCTGTTAGGCGTAGGTATAGGATTTTGAAGCTGTTAGGCGTTGGTATAACATTTTGGAAGCTGTTAGGCGTAGGTATAACATTTTCGAAGTTGTTAGGCGTAGTTATAGCATTTTGGAAGTTGTTAGGCGCAGTTATAAAGCATATTAGGCATAGTGTTAGGAGTAGTTATGGTAGCGAACAAAGCGTTTGGGCATAGTGGTAGGAGTAGCTATAGTAGCAAACATAGCGTTAGTCATAGTGGTAGGAGAATAGTAGTAAACATAAGCGTTAGTATAGTGGTAGGAGAAGCTATAGTAGTAAACATATGTTAGCATAGTGGTAGAGAAATATAGTAGTAAACATAGCGTTAGGTATAGTGGTAGGAGTAGGTATGGTAGTAGACATAATGTTAGGACTAGTGGTAGGGGTAGGTAGGATGTTAGGTATAGGTTTAGGTAAATTGGTAGGAGTAGGGAGAGTATTAGGCATAGGGTTAGCCATATTGGTAGGAGTAGGTAGGATGTGTTAGGCATAGGATTAGAGCAGGTAGGATGTTAGTATATTAGAGTAGGTAGGATGCTCTTGTATAGGGTGTAGGAGTAGGTAGGATGTTAGGCATAGGATTAGGAGTAGGTAGGATGTTAGGCATAGGGTTAGCCATATTGGTAGAGTAGGTAGGATGTTAGGCATAGGATTAGTAGTAGGTAGAGCAGCACAGTATATGTGGAGATAAGGTAAGCATTGGAGGAATACTATCTACTAAATGTGGGGAGAGGAGATGGTGTAGGAAAACATTATTTAAAATACCTGTGTTTTTTGTATCAGAACAAGTGGTAGGATTAGTGTTAACCCTCTGTTTTACCTTAAAATTATAATTTACATCATTTAATACACCTGTGTTTTTTGTATCAGAACAAGTGTTAGGATTAGTGTTAACCCTCTGTTTTTCCTTAAAATTATAATTAACATCATTGCCCACAATCTGTTTAACATTTTCGTGTTGGGCTAATCGGTCATTAGCCCAACTATCAAAAGTTCTGGAAGGATAAATGTGGGTGCCATCACCGTTATCACATTTATTTACAATAATATCAGAGTTCTTAACATGGGTTTGTTGCACATTTACCTGTGTGTCAATGCTAAATCTGTTTTGCAAGCTAAGTAAGTTAGTGCCAATGTTAACATTGGCACAACCTCGGATATTCACATTATCCGGAACAAAAGTCTTTTTATTTAGTGTACCTAACGTATGGTGTACTTGAGAATTCTTATCATCTCTTAGGGTGTGTTCACTTGTATATATTTTGCCTAATTTTAAAAATGCAGTATTCTGCTTATTTATTTTTATGTTATCATAATTAACACTGGACTTTTCATTTAACATATTAATGAAATTATAATTAAACTTTACATTTAATAAATCACTATGCTCAGAGGATGAGTCTTCATTAATTTTACTGCACTCATTAAAGGAGGAAGGAGGTGGAGGAGAGAACATAAGTTGAGAAACACTAGGGAAATCACTTATTTCTTGGGATGAGTCAGAATTGGACTGGCTCTCTTCAAAAAATGGTTCCGTGGTTTCCGAATTGACCAAGGAGTTCTCGAAATTTCTCAGTTGGGGAGGCATGAGAGCGTCAGGTGCTCTTCGTTTTCCTCCATAGTTGTGGTAGTTTGGGGCTTGACCTTGTCGGTGAGCCTGGTGAAGAAATTGCTGGTGAGCTCTCGGGCGATCACCGGTGCAATAACTGTTTAATGGTTGGGGAATTCTCCACTCTCGGGAGGAATCATCATGATTGGAAAAATGGATGAAGATTGTCTTGGCTCTTCTCCTATTGTAATATGAGGTTTGGGCGGTATGGTTTGGCTCGAAGGAAGGAGACGGATGAGAACTAAACTTAGTCTTCTGGAAATGCCTTAATTGCATTTTATGATTCGGTGACGTTTTCTTCGTCAGGTAAAATGTCTCCGGACGGAGGAGTTAAGACTGGCATCACTTAATATCTTGTGATGGTCTTTTTAATGGAGAACGGGGCAATCGTTTTTAAAGTTGGATTGTCGTAGGTTTGTGGCTGTAGGTTTTCAGATGCCTACAGTATTGTTTTTATTTTGGAAAGTGAAATTTTAAGTGCAAGTTAATAATAATAAAAAATATCGTTCACGTACCGTTATGTGACCTTCACCTATCGCTTTTCTGCTGATCTTACTCTTGGCGTGGTGGTATATCCTCAGAAAGGTAATTTTCTTCTTCAGGTTGCCAGTTTTATTACTGGTTTCTTCTTCAGGTTACCGGAAATGTCGCCAGTTTTATTTTCCAGGTTTGGCAAGTTTCGTCAGTTTTATTTTCTTCTTCAGGTTGCCAGTTTTATTACTGGTTTCTTCTTCAGGTTACCGGAAATGTCGGCAGTTTTATTTTCCAGGTTTGGCAAGTTTCGTCAGTTTTATCACTTCTTTGTAGGTATTATAAATTAAAGGCCAAATGGATCGCAACAGTATTTTATTTAACGCTAGAATATACCACCATCTACCACGCCTGTGGATAGAGACGAAAAATAACAATTAGTTAAAAAAAATTCGACGTGGCAGATAAAAATTATATATAACAAAATCACATATTCTTCATGAAATAAAAAAAATAAAAAAAATTGAATACATAAAAGTTTAAAATTCCCAAAAGAAAACTAAATGTTTACAAAGTGAGAAGTATCTGTATTATATCCTAAAAGTGACGTGCCATGCTCAGAAAGGGAAAATTGCGAAAAGAAGTTTGTAAATGTAGGCGATAAAAAAAAAAAAATAAAAAAAAAAAATACGATAAAGTTAGCTCTAAAGTACCGTACAGCTTAAGAATGAAAAACAAAAATACGGTGAAATTATTGATCAAAATCTACGGTGCCGCTTAAAGAAAATTACGAGAAAATTAACTCAAAGGCTACCATGCATCTAAAATGAAAAGAAAACGGTAAAATTATTGCTCCAAATTTACAGTGCCGCTTAAAGAAAATTACGAGAAAATTAACTCAAAGGCTACCATGCATCTAAAATGAAAAGAATACGGTAAAATTATTGCTCAAATCTAAAGTATACTCAATTTTACCGGGCTGCTCAAAATAAAGATTGCGATACCCTAGGTTCTAATATACCATGCTGTTAATCAGGTCTGCCATGCAGTAAAAATACGATTAAATTTTATCCGAGATTTAAAACTTATATGACCTCTTGTTAAATGACCAAAATTTACAAAAAAAAATTATGTTACGCGAAAGTTTAAAACAATTTATAATGCAAGAGGGAAATTTGGTTTTCCCAAACTTGAGATGCTTAAAAATTAAAAAAAAATTATGTTACGCGAAAATTTAAATCAATTATAATGCAAGAGGGAAATTTGGTTTTGCCAAACGTAAGATGCTTAAAATTTTAAAAAAAATTATGTTACGCGAAAGTTTAAAAAAAATTATAAAGCAAGAGGGAAATTTGGTTTTGCCAAACGTAAGATGCTTAAAAATTAAAAAAAAATTATAATGTAGATTAATTTTGCCAAACGCAATATGCTTAAAATTAAAAAAAAAAAAAGATATGATACGCGAAAGTTTAAAAAATTATAATGAAGAGGGAAATTTGGTTTTGCCAAACGTAAGATGCGTGAAAATTAAAAAAAAATATATATATAAATAAAAAAATATATATATATATATATATATATATATATATATATATATATATATATATATATATATATATATATATATATATATATATATATATATATATATATATATATATATATATATATATATATATGCATATAAATATATGCATATGTATATATTCATATATATATATATATACACATATATATATATATATATATATATATTAGTATATATATATTATATTATATAAAAATAATGTATATATATATATATATATATATATATATATATACATATATATATATATATATATATATATACTATATATATATATATATATATATATATATACACTATTAAGTTAACTAAACAAATAAAAAGAAAAGAAGAGAAAATATATATATATATATATATATATATATATATATATATATATATATATATATATATATAAGTATATTGATATATATATAGCAGTTATATATATATATATATATATATATATATATATATATATATATATATATATATATATATATATATATATATATATATATATATATATATATATATATATATATATATATATATATATATATATATATATATATATATATATATATATATATATATATATATATTTATATATATATATATATTTATATATATATATATATATATATATATATATATATATATATATATACATATATATATATATATTAGTAAGGGCTCACGTAGATTGCGGTGGGCGACTTGAATGGTAAATGCGAAACGGTTAAACACCCAATCTTGAATTGAACGAAGTACACCG
>JABUQX010086900.1:2500-7500 GCA_015478945.1 Trachelipus rathkii
CTGAGTTTAATTAGCAATTAGTATGTTAACAATTCTTCGTCAGTTCTGAGAAAGGAGAAATACTGTGATAAGGAACAGAACAATACTGACTACAAACTATTTCGTTAAGAAACAATTGAGTTTCTTCTATTAAATTAGGAACGAAATATTTGAAATAAAGTGAACTGTACAAGGAAATAAAATACAAATAAATGAAGACAAAATATCCAAGTTCATTTATCTATCTATCTATCTATCTATATTTCTATCTATCTATCTATCTATCTATCTATCTATCTATCTATCTATCTATCTATCTATCTATCTATCTATCTATCTATCTTGTATGTATGTATGTATGTATGTATGTATGTATGTATGTAGTGTATGTATGTATGTATGTATGTATGTATGTATGTATGTATGTATGTATGTATGTATGTATGTATGTATGTATGTATGTATGTATGTATGTATGTATGTATGTATGTATGTATGTATGTATGTATGTGCTTTTCTCTATCGATCTATGAATCTATTTAACTATGAAAACGGATTGCCAAAGAGTTATAATTTTAAATGCTACTTTACTGCATGGAAGTTAAAAATCATGATAAATTGTTTTTGATCACTCTGCTCGTAATTAAAAGGAATCAAAACATATAAGTTCTTTTCATTCTCTTAATTTGTTTCACAAGTTGCTCGCAACAAAACACACAATAACTTTTTTATAAAACAAAGGATAAGTATTCTCAAATTATCCCATTATGCGCAGAGAACAAAAGCAATTTCCTAACAAGTTATGAATTCAAAGTTCAATTACAAGATAATCTGCTAAAGGACTATCGTTCTTTGTCTTTATATGTAAATAGGATATTTCCAAATTAAGAAAGTAGCTTCACACCAATTGTTTACTAAATTATGTGCATAAAATAATACTTATACATTATGCTCATAATTTTTCGCAACAATACGGAATAAGATTGCGTAAATTTACAATTTTTAAGTAAAACTTGTTTATATTTATTTTAGTTATATGCTTAATGATGGATAGTATAATAAAATGTTGATGAAAATATAGCCAAATTACGAGTGTTATAAGAAAATAAAGATTAGAATTACACACACACCAACACACACATATATATATATATATATAATATATATATATATATATATATATATTATTATATATATATATATATATATATAATATATATATATATATATATATATATATATATATATATATATATATATATATATATATATATATATATATATATATAATATATATATTATATATTTTTAATAGATTTTTTTTAACTACGAATATTAATATTATATATATACTATATATATATATTTATATTATTATTATATATAATATATATATATATATATATGGCCAGCTTCCCGAAAAGGCAGGCTGTAACTAGAAAAATATAACATCTACAGAAAAATAATACATTTTTTGATTTCAGCAAAGTAATTTATCGATGAACTTTAAAAAATAATTATTTTATTCTAATATTTATTAATAAACTCCTTATTAATATTAGTAAAAATCTTCAGTGCAAGGTACGCTGGTGAATTGACTTCGAATCCCTGCAGTAGTTCAAGAGAGCAAGAGTTCCAATAGTATTTATATTTTTACGCTTTTGAGAAAATGTTATTTTTTCTTTTTAATATCTTTTTAGGATGTTTGAAGCCGACTGGAGGGACGAGGGGGGATGAAGTCTCCCCGTCGTCCCCGGTAGGCCGAGAAAACCCGACTCTGTCCATCTTTAGCGGTTTACCCTTGGGTATTCCTTAGTTAAAAAAAAATTCAACATTGGCAACTTTGCGCGCTTTCTCGGTCCTTCGAGCTCCTTCGTAATTCTCAAAAAACATGGTTATCATACAGCTTTCCATCATTTTTAACAATTTTAAATTTTTCAAAAGCGTTATTTTATTTATTTAAAAAAAAAAAAAACATGGATAAAAATGTCTCAATAAAATGTTTTTTATTTTCTTGTGCTGTTATAGTTTTTTTAGTTACATCCTGGCCTCTTCGGGATGCTGACCTATAATATATATATATATATAATTATATTATATATATATATATATATATATATATATATATATATATATATATATATATATATATATATATATATATATATATTTATATTATCTATATATAATATATATATATATAATTAACAAAAATAGTTTTACTAGATGTTAGCAAAATAGTTTGAGGTTTACACTCCATGTTAGAGTATACACAATTGTTCAGCGGGACTGTCAGGCTTTACATCTTTTAGGTCCCTGAGGTCTTTCATATAAGTTCTTCAGAGATTTTCTGTTTCTCAGTGCTATTAGGTTTTCATTACTTTCCTAGAGTCGTTTCAAGCATTTTATTGAAGGACATGGTTTTGACAGATATGTAGTCTAACTCTCATTTATATATATATATATATATATTATATATCTATATTATATTATTATATATATATTATAATATATAGTATATATATATATATTATTATATATATATATATTTTAAAGAAATCTTATATATAAGTAGACTCTAATATATATATTATATATATAATATATATATATATATATATATTATATATATATATATTTATATATATATAATATAATATATATTATATATATATATTATATATATATATATATATATATAATATATATATTATATTATATATATTAATATATATATAATATATAATATATATTATATTATTATATAATTATATATATATATATTATATATATATATATATATATATATATATATATATATATATATATATATATATTATATATATGGTAGTTGGTATAGATTAAGACCATTTGGAAAAAAATTATATTTTTATCGGTTATCGATTTTTTGTTCATGTTTTTTCTTCTCTGTGCAAGAAAGAAGTAAAACGTTGCCACATTTAATTAATGCTACGTTAGTCATTTACTTTTTTGTACTTCATATTATATATATATATATATATATATATATATATATTCATATTGTATATATATATATATCTATATCTCTATATTATATATATATATTAATATATATATATAGTATATTATATATATATAGGAACTTGTCCTTTAAAAGAAAGTTAACCATATATCGAACGAACGATTTAATCGATTTTTTTCGATTATTTCCAAAAACATTTTTTTTTAACTAAAGGAAGAATACCCAAGATTAAATAGCAAAGAAGGAAAGAGTCGGGTCTTCTGGCTCAGCCGGGGGACGACAAGGGGCACTTTCGTCCCCGTCCGTCCTTCCGATAGCTTGAAGCCTTAAAAAAAAATTAAAAATAAAATTAAAATTAAAATCAGCTTTGGCAACTTCTCGCGATCTTTCTTTTGGAGTTTTAGCTAACACGTGACTGCAGGGTTTCACGCGTAGCGTTCAGCTATTTTCCGGATTATCATGTTTTTATGTAACTTCCTTTTAAAGGAGTAGTGCCTATATATATATATATATATATCTATTATATTATATTATATTAATATATATTATATTATATTATAATATTTTATATATATATAACTATATATATATAATATATATATATATAATATAATATATAATATTATATATTTAATTTGGTTAGAGAACTGCTAGTTGAAGTTATGATAAAATTTGGTAAATTTCACGAATAATCTAAGTATACTTAGCAAATTTATTATAACCTAAACGCACTTACCTAAACGAACGTATACCTCTAAAATATATATATATATATATATATATATAATATTAATATATAATATATATATATTATATATATATTATATATATATATATAATATATATTTAATATATATATATAATATATATTTAGTATGGTTTGGTTTGATTTAGGAAACTCCGAGTTGTAGGTTATGATAAGTTTTTGTTAAGTATACCCGAGTAGAATCCTAAGTGAACTTAACAAAACTCTTTATTAATATGAAAAATTTACTTTAGATCATAAGGTATATAAAGTAACTATATATATATATTATTATATTATTAATATATATTATATATATATATATATAATAATATGATATATATATATATATTAATTTATATATATATAATATATATAATATATATATATATATATTCTATATATAATATTATTATTTTACAAACTTATTCCCGCAAAAGCGGGGTAGTGGTACGTGCAGCATTCCCTAATTCATGTATTTTCTTCATTCGCCTCACCATCCTCCTCATTCCATTCTAGTCTTGTTGTCTTCGCCAACACCTACTTACTCCACTCTCACCTCTTTTCAGCATTTCCTTTATTCCATCCATCGCATCCTTCTTTCTTGGTCTCCCTTCCTCTCCTTCTATCCGCCTCTGCCTCCCAACTCTCTAACCACCTCTGTTATCCATCTCTCCAGATGTCCAAACCATCTTAACATTCCCTTCTCCGCTCTTCTCACCAAACCATTCTTCCAATCACATCTCTCTCTTATCACCCTTCCTAATCCTCTCTCTTTTACTAACCCCACATACCGCTCTCAACCCTTTCATCTCAAACACTTCCAACTTCTTCTTGGACCTAGCATTCACCCCCATGTTTTCACACCCATATAGTAACCGGCTGGAACACAAATTTTTTCAAACATACTTTATCTTATTTTGTGATAATCCCCCTTTCATAATTCCCTCAGACACTCAATGCTCTCATCTCTTCTCCTACTCTGTGAATCTATCTCTTTCCTTCATCTTTCCTTCCATTACCAAATCCATCCTAAATATTGAAACCTTTTACTTCTTTCTAATACTCACACCGGATTCCGTACTGTCTAATTCTAACCCCATCCTCATCTGTTTTCTCCTCCTCAAACACTAACATTTACTTCTTTCTGGTTATCTTAAGACCCTTTTGTCCACACACTCTCTCACTCCTTCAGGCCAATATTACTACAGCCGCTTTCTGAATTTTCGCCACTAAGGCAAGTATCATTTCGCAATAGATCATGTTTATTCA
>JABUQX010086900.1:20000-44167 GCA_015478945.1 Trachelipus rathkii
AATGCAAAGGAGAGAATAGTAAAATTATTAAGAGAATTTAAAAAGCATAGCAAGGCAAGAAGTACACTCTACAATTAACATATATATATATATATATATATATATATTATATATATATATATATATATATATATATATTATATATATATAATATAATATATATATTACTTATATATATATAATATATATATAATATTATATACTATATATATATTATATGGACATTTATAAGTGTTTGACTCCGTTTAATATTAGGTTTAGGTTATTTTAGGTTGAAAGAATGTTTTGTTATGTTGGTTAGGTTTACCCAAAAATTTAATGTATTTACCCTAAAATTATTAAAATAACGACACATTAATTATTGATTTTCGCTCCTGGAGTCAACCACTTAAAATATAGCCTATATATAATATATATATATATATATATATAATATATATATATATTAATAATAATAATATATATATATATATAATATATTATATATATATATATATATAATATAAGAACACTTATCCCTTTAAAAGGATGTTTCATAAAATACAGATTCGAAATATCGCTGAAGCACTAAATCGTCTACCATGCCAACTGTGACGTGTTAACCTTAAACTCCAATAGAAGAAGAGAAAAAGTTGCCAAGCATGTTGCTTAATTAATCATGTTTTAATTTTTATATGTTATTTTTGTTTTTAATTTTTTTTTTTTTTTTTTTTTTAAGTTGCTCGAGCCGAACGGTGGACAGAGGGGGGGGACTTCGTCCCCCCCGCTGGGGCCGAGAGACCCTGACTCCGGCCATCTTTGGCGATTTTAATCTTGGGTATCCTTTAGTTTTTAAAAAAAAAAAAAACTTTTTTTGTCAACACCTGCACGCTTCTATTGCCTTTGAAAATAATCGAAAAATAGTTACCATCGCTGTTCGATATACTATGGTTTTAAATCCTTCTTTAAGAAAAGTTCATATATATATATATATATATATATATATATATATATATATATATATATATATATATATATATATATATATATATATATATATTATATATATATATAATAACATAGAGAGAGATATTGTAAAGTTTAAACAATTATCTAATTCCTTCACGAGCTTTAAATCATTATTTAAATTATTCAAAGCAACTATTTCATCATAAATGGTCAATTTGGAATTTCGCCGAAATGTTGTCAACGATAAATTTTGATAGACCTCGATCAAAAATAATGAAATGCAGACAAAAGATGGTAATTATAGAACAGGCCTTGAATAATTGATCTCACACTTCCTGTAATATAGAGATACAAAACGGGAATGGTCTTAGAATTGATAAAAGCTATTAAATAAATATATAAATTAAATGTTGCCCTTGCCCAGGAACGATTTCTTTTTGTTGAAACTATTTTATGCCTTGATCTGGTGAATCACTCAGTTGCGATGATCTTCCAGAGCACAGATTGGTATGACAAATTAAAGATCCTTTAGGTAGGATTCAAAACTTGATAGTTGACAATTCCACTTCGAAACTTGAGATTGAGGAAGATCGATGGAATCTCGATCTATAAAGCTCAAAAGTGTTAATTAGTCGACAAAATCTACGGGTTTTTTTGTCCGTTCCGTAAAAGAAATGAAGATCATGTCGAAGTTGGTTTCACATCGAATATTCGATAATCATTTTTTTGATATTCTATTTTTTTTCATGATTATGTGGTATTAGAGCTTAGTGATAAAATGTTAATTAAAAAATAAAAAAGTTAGTAAATTTTTTGCCTGCCAAGAATTTTTTTTTTTACGTAAGATATATATAGTATAAAATATATATATATAGTATAATATATAATATATATAATATATAAATTATAAACATTATATTTATTCATATTTACAGTCAAATATTATTTTTATCCAATTCTATAAATATATATATAATATATATATATATATATATATATATATATATATATATATATATATATATATATAGGTATAAAAGTCAAATATTCTATGATTATGTCCCTAATTTTACGGCAAACGTAAATTACATCTAGGACAATAGCCCTACGGTAATCGGACGATGTGGTTAGGAAATATGTTTTTCAAAGAAAATATTAGGTTTTTGGATTTTGTGGAGAGAATTTCTGGATAAAGATCTTTTTTGCAGCAGATGGAGTTCACTTGAGTCGTAAAGGTGTTGGGCTTTTTAGTAAATCAGTTTGGAGACTTGTTTAGCAAAAACTAGGTAAGTTGGGGGTGGTTGGGGCTAAATCTGGATATGAATAATAGCAAATGGTAATGTAAATAGTGGGTAGGATAAATAAAGCTAGTGTTTGTTAACAGGTTTCAAATAAATGATGATAGTAAATAAAAAATACCCAGCATTTCGAGTATCCTTAATCTAATGTGTTACGTCTTGGTCGGTTTAGGTCCCTCCTAGTTCAGGTTATGATACGATTTGCTAAATATACATAGTATTTACTTTGTTATATGCTTCCAGAAAGCTTATCATAACCTAACTAACAGGGTCCTAAACCAAGGCCTAACCTATATAGATGGTCAATGCCGTAGACCCATACTACACCTTAAACGTAATGAATGGTTATATTATATATATATATATATATATAATATATTATATATATATATATAATATATATATTATATATATATATATATATATATATATATTATATATATATATTTATTATTTTTATATATATGTAAATAAATATTAATATATATATATTATATTTACTATAATATTATATTTATAAATTTTAGTTAAGAATAATATTATATATATATATATATATAATATATATATATATATATTATATATATATATGATCTATATATTTTATATATATTTTCTATGTTGATAGAAATTCGGAGTTAATTTTTATAATTATTTTTTTCTTTTATTTTGTATCTTATTAGAATGACAATCGAAGATAATAATAAAATTATCACGATTATCGAAAAAATATAATTGAAGTCAATATATCAATAATCATAGAAAAGGGCCAACATTTTTTTAAATTTTTCTTTATATAAATAATTAGATAAATATATACTAATCTGTATAAAAAAAACATTAAAACAACTAATACTATTACATTTTTACTTTAATAATTTGTAGCAAGGAGGCTTTGTCAACTTTGGACTGGTGAATTATCCGAAATTTATTTTTTTTTTAAAGATTTTTATAGTTTTTTATCTATTAAATCATTCAGGTGCGACTGATCTTTCAGAACACAGATTGGGGATTCATGTCCGTTTTATCTGCCTCATCTCCATATATCTTTCTGACTTTGAGAGAGAAGGTTATGTTTTTGTACAACTACCGTTGGGAAATTAGGTTATCGTGAGCTTTGAGTGTTGAAAAAAAGGTTCATTTCCGTGGTGGATTAATATTTATCACAAGTTTTTATTTCTTATATGTTAATGTAACATATTTAATTTTCTTTTAATAATTATAGTATCTCGGTGACATTGTTGTTGTGAATCTATTTAATTGCTGAACCGTGTATTACAGTTAATCTAGCAAATGATGAAAAGTATTTGTCTCAATTTCCATAGCGTATTCCTCACAGAAGAGTGAGTATTATCGACCTTTTAAATTAGTGTAACACAGAATAAAGTGTACACAAATGTGATATTTCCAAGCATATTTTACTTGTCGTGATGAAAATATCTATAAACTATTTATGATCTGAGAAGAATATTTATATGTAAATATATTTATTTCTCGTGTTTGCATGTATAAAGAAGAAATCTACAGAAACTCCATGTATTTTTATTCATGAAAAATCTCTCTCTCTCTCCGTTGTAAAGCTCACGTATACCAAATATTTAAGACTCTCACTCGTATCATTTTTAGAAGTCTCATCCATATTTCTATGATTGTAAATTGGTCTCCAAGATATATATTTAAGAAGATTATAACATTTGTAAATTTATCCTATCTACAATAAGAATTTATCATACTGACAAATTGAAAAGGACTTCCAGAAGATTACCTCAAACGTCAAACATTGATAGTAACCTAATTATATTGTTGATACTGTGTGTGTATATATATATATATATGTGTGTGTGTTTTAAATAATTAAACAAAGTTTTTAGTAAATAAATAAAGTTTTAACGGGGGTATATAGTGTAAATTGAGGGAGTGTAGGGTTTAACCTTTTATATTTTTATATTTTTATATTTTTATATTTTATATTGTATAGTTTATATTTTATATTATCATTTTAACCTTTTTATTGTTGTTGTATTGGGGTGGGCTTATATTTTTTTTTTTTTTTTTTTTTTTTTTTTTTTTTTTTTTTTTTTTTTTAACGTATTTTGTTGTTGGTATTGTGGGTTGGTGAGCGGGGTGGTAGCTCTTTGGTGTTGGGATTTTTCCTAAGGGTGGGGGTCCAATAAAGCGTACAGCCTGAAGTGAGTTATCTATATAAATAGGGAAAGATGGGGAGGAGAGTGGTAATCAGGGTGGGGTGTATGAATGTGAGAGGGGTAAACGAGGATTTTGAAGAGGGAGGAAGTAGGGTTGATGTTTGAGGAAAAAAGGTTGGATGTGCTAGGGATAACAGAAATAAGTTTGAAAGGAAAGAGGGAGATGAATTTTTGGAGAATACAAGGGTATGATTTCGGGGTTGACGAGAAGTGAGGGCGAAGGGAAAAGGGGTGGGAATAGTTATGAGGAAAGAGATGTGGGATAAGGGTTTTTTTGGGAAGAAAAAAAATGTGTAACCAGGTGGAGTTCTAGGGATAATGTGGGTAAAAGTGGAATTCGGGGGGGAAATGTGGGTTTTTGTATGTGCGTATGCACAAGTGAATGGAGCGAGGGAGGAGGAAGAGAGAAAGATTTTTTGGGAGGAGCTGAAATGAGTGTTTGGGAAAAGTTTTTGGGTAAATGAAAAAATTTGGTCTATTTGGGAGATTTGAATGCCGCAGGAGTGGAAGGAGGGGGGGGAAGAGTAATAGGAACCTTTTGGGGTAGGGGAGAAGGAAATGCTAATGGAGAAAAGTTCTGATAGAGTTGTGTGGTCGAAAAGAAGAATGATTAGTGGGGAATACGCTGGTTTAAAAAAAAGGTGAGATTCATAAGTTATACATGGAAGAGTGCGAATTACGGGGGGAAGGCGTTTACTGCTAGATTTAATGTGTGTGTAAAATGGGAAGGATAGAGATAGATTATTAGATGTAAATGTATTTAGAGGGGGGGGGGGGGGGATATTTTTTTTTCCCCGGGAAAAAAAATCACTATTTGGTGGTTGCTAGAATAAGGGTGGGAGGAGAGGTGATGGTTAAGGGGAGAGGGGAGAAAAGAGGAGAGTGGAAGTGATAAAGGGGGAAAAATTGGAGGAGACATACGTGTGTGGGAGGAGTTTAGAGAGGTATGGAGGACAGGTGGAGAAACGTGAGAGGGACGGGAATTGGGGAGGTGGAGGGGGGAGTGGAAGAGATTTAAGAGGCAATATGTGAAGAGGCTAGAAGGGTATGGGGAGTAAAAAGGGTGGGTGCCAAGCAGAAAGGAAAGAATTACAAGTACGGAGTGAGGAGTGATGAGGTGGGTAAAAAGGAAAAAGGAGGCCTATGTGAATGGGTTGGGAAGTAAGGAGAAGATAAGTTTGGGGAGGAATAATAGAAGGATAAGAAGTGGAAGCAAAGAGGGGCGGTGGAGAAGGGGCGAAGAGAAGAGCAAAAGGGGAATGGTGTAGAAGAGTGACGGAAAAGTTTGAATCGGGGAGTAAGATGTTTTGGAAGCAGTTTAATAAAAGGAAAGAAGAAGGAGGGGTTGGGGGAGAGGATAAAGGGAGGAGATGGGGAGTGGATAGGAAGAGAGGATAGGGTGAGGAAGAGGTTGGGGGGAGTAACTTTAAGTGGACTATTGAATGAAGGGGGGGGGTAGGGGAGGAGAGAAATGCAGGGGAGGATGGGAAATGAAGTGGGGAGGGGGGGGAGGATGAAATACAAATGGAGGAAATTATTAGGGCTGTGAATTAAAGGAAAAAAAAGGGGAAGTCCCGCAGGTCTGGATGGTGGGAGAATGGAAATGTTTTTGCAGAGGGAAGGTAAGAGGGGTGGAGGAATGGCTGTATAGATTGTATAACATATGTTGGAGGAGTGGTGAGGTACCACAGGTTGGAGGAATGGTTTGTTTTGGTTCCTCTGTATAAGGGGGAAAGGGGATAGGATGGAATGTGGAAATTATAAGAGGTATATGTCTTTAAGTGTGGGTAGGGAAAGGTGTACGGAAGATACTGAGTTGGAGAGAGTAAAGAGGTTTAACGGAGGGAATGGGGGGAACAAGGAGGGTTTTTAGGGAGGGAAGAGGTGTGTGGATCAAGTGTTTACATTAAAGATGCTTGTGGAGAAAAGTATAGAGAGGAAAGGGAAAGTGGATGGGTGTTTTTTTTAGATTTAGAGAAAAAGCATATGAATAGAGTTGAATGGGGTGAATTATGGAGGGTTGTTGGAGAAAATGGGGTGGGGGGTAATTTAGGGAAAGGTATTAAGGCTTTTTAATAGGAATAGTAGAATGTGTGTGAGAGTGTTTGGAGGGGAGAGGGAGATGTTTGGGATGGTGTGGTGGAATTGAGGCCAGGGGTGTGGTAATGTCGCCGTGGCTTATTCCAATGGACTGTTTATTGGAGAGTGTTTGCAGAGCAATGGTGAGGGAGGGGAAGGGGGTGGAAATTGAAAAATGGGAATGATAGAAGGGAAGTGAACAAGATACTGTTTGCGGTTGATACTGCCCTAGTGGCGAAGAGCGCGAAGGGCTTGAGGTTTGGTGAGGGAGTTTGAGAGAATGTGTTGGACAAAAGGGCTTAAAATAATCCAGTAAGAGTAAAGTGGTTAGTGTTTTTGAAGGAGGAAGGAGAGTAGTAAGAGGAAGAGGTGTTTAGAAGTTAGAGTAGGGGGTGTAGTATTGGAAGAAGTAAGGTTTTTAGAAATATTTAGGGATGGAGTTGGGGAAGGGGGGGGGAATGAAGGAGGAGATAGAGCATAGAATAGGCGAAGGAATGAGAGCTTTGAGTGGTCTGAAAGAAATATGGAAAGGGGGGGATCTATCACAGAAAGTCAAGATAAGTATGTTTGAGAAAATCTGTGTACCACCGGTAATTGGTACGGGTGTGAACGGTGGGGGTTGAATGCCAGGTCCAGAAAAAAGTTGGAAGTATTTGAGATGAAAGGGGTGAGAGCGGTATTTGTGGGGTCAGTAGAAGGGAGAGGATTAGGAATAGGGTGGTGAGGGAGAGATGTGATTGGAGGGAATGGTCTGGTGGGAAAAGCGGAGAAGGGAATGTTAAGTTGGTATGGGCATCTAATGGAGGAACAGAGAGTGGTTAGAAGAGTTTGGGGAAGGCGGAGGGGATAGGAAGAGAGGAAGGGGGAAGAAGAAATGGGAGGTGGATTGATGAAATAAAGGAGATGCTGGAGGGGGGAGGGATGGGAGGAAAAGGGTAGGGTGTTGGCGAGGGATAGAGTGGGGTGGAGGGGTGGGTGAGGCGAAGATGAAGAGGGGGTGTGAATGAGGGGGCTGTACGCAACCACACCCGCCTCAGCGGGACAAAAAGTGAATGTATAATAATATAAATAATAATAATAATCTCCATATAATATGTCGATTACATGGATTCGAGCACATTTCATAAAAGTGAAATGAAAATGCATAGTCAAATTTAAACTATATGTAAATAGAAGCAACTTCACAAAATATTTAAAAAAGTTAATCTAATGTAAACTAGGTAATCCAACCTTATTTTAAACCTATCAAACCTCACATAATCCTAATTTATGTTTATATTTAATAGTTTTTCCTGCATGTGTTAAAAAAATGAATCTTTCATCCTGCGCGCTTTGGTACATTTTGTCGATTTCTTAAAATTAAAACAAAATTGATCTTAAGCTTAAATTAACTGGAAAGCCAAAAACCGACATGACCCAGATGGGTAATGAACAATTGGTAGGAATTCAATACTTCATGGCTGACAATTATTAGTAATGTAATTCCGAATCCAAATTCTTTGACAATTTAAAGTTTTTGAAACAAAGATAAAATATTAGCGCGTAGCGAAAATAGTTTGAACTTTTTTTTTTATACATTTATTATAAGTTTGAATTTGCCCTTGTTTCAGCATGTTAAAGTTCTACCCATCAGAAATGGAATGTACCAATCATCTAAATAATCTGTGGTTATATATATATTTTCTTTCCCTTAAACCATACTGGTAATTCTAAACTCATCTCACACCTATTATCTGATCCTCCAAAACTGTTATTAATTAATCTCCCATTTTCTTATGTGATCTATCTCACTTACCCTTAAGTTTCTTTATATTTCCTCCAGTCATTTTCTCCCTATGACTGTACTATTACTCTCTGTATCTAATATTGCCTCAATCTTTCTATCATGATTACTTTCATCCTCATCATGTATATTATAATAAATGTCATTTTGTTCTTTCCTTATTCTTTTATTCTCCTTTTTATTCCACCAACACTCCTCTTCCTTATGTCCCCACTTTTTGCACTTCTCGTACTTCCTTATATCCTCTTCCATCGTCTTACATACTTGCGCTTCATGTCCTTTTCTTCCACATTTTAAACACTTCTTTTGTTCCTTAAGTCTTTCATCGTATGTCCCTTTTGATAGCTGTTAAAACATGTAATCCCGCTTTGTGTTACACTGCCACCCCCCTATTGTCTCTCAAGCCACACTTATAGCATTTTATTTCTTCTTGAATTTCCTCTGTACTTCTTCTTGGTACAGCTTCCAGATTTTTTTTCTTCACTGCCTCGATGTTCCATCTCAAACCACATCTGTTCTTTTCCTGTTGTATCTTTTTTTAAGTTCCTTTTTCTCGCTTTTTCTCTCTTCAAATATTTGTAACATTTGTTTCTTGATGTTCTCATAATCTAAATCCCCTTCACCACACACCCCTATTATAACTTGTTCCTGCCATGTCTTGAGATTCGCAGAATATAATAAATGTGCCCCTCTTACATCTGTTCCCCATTCACTCATTCCTAGATGCATTGCCTCACTCATTATTTTTGCATATCTCATTACATATTATTCTTTTACATTTTCATGACATCTAGCACACTGTTAAATCTTTCAACTCGTTTATCTATTTTATATCTATTATTCAGTGGCCCTAATATTAGATCAACTCCCCCTTCCTTTTCCAATTCATTCATATTTCGGTTCTTAGTAAGTTCTTCCTCTCCCTCTAGATGTAGTTTTATTATTAACCTTTTTTGTTTCGCTCTTCTGTTCAGTCTTACCCAGTCATTCACTCTTCTTTGTCATCTCTCATAGTCCTTTTCCTGTCCTGTAAAAGCAGGACATTTACCCATCATCTTTATACCCGTTATCATTCTATACCCCTTACCATTCACTGCAGTGTACATAGCTTATATCTGTCTGTGCTCTCCAAAGAGGTATTCCCACCAATCCCCTATACCTTAGTTTTCATTGAATCTATTTTCAAATTTGAAATTTGCCTTCACTTAATTTATATTATATATTTATAATATATTAATATATATATATATATATTATATTAATATTATATACTATTTATATAATATATATATATATCTATATTATAATATATATTATTATATGTATATATATAATATATATTATTATTTATATATAGTTATGACTCTTTGTAAACTCTTCTGTGAAAGGTTTTCAACAGTATCTATAATCACTGAACCCATTTAGGGTCCTTCACTTAATAAAGGATATGGTTAACGCCACATAATGTCATTAATACTACTACTTTTTAGTCATAGTTATTGTACCATGCGTATTGCGCCATACATTGTAATATTTGCATCATGCGACATGTCGGCCATAACATCTTTCTACTTCTGATTGCGAAATTCATTACCACCCACAAGAAATGAACAAAGGAATTTGATGGGAATTTAAAAAAAATGCTGACCTATACCAGTTCTACATAACTCGAACTGCAAAACTCAAATACCCGTAGCCTTCATTAAGGAAGTATGGTATTGAACTTAACTAAATTGGGTTCATCTTCGTCTGAATGCCCAATTAATAAGTACAACAAGATTTGTTAACATTATTATTTTTATTAAAGTTCATTTTTACACTCGATTAATAAAATTATTTTTTGGAAATAGCTTATTTTTCTATTAAAGTTTTTAAGAAAATAGCGCATCTCGATTTTGCATTATAAATCTATTGCAATTTATATATATATATATATATATATTATTATTATATAATATATTAGTATATATATTAATATAATTATTATTTAGTAGTGATGGGACGATTAATCGGTTTATTATATCATAATTTGTATTAATATTTTTATACATTTTTACTATATTTATATATATAGGTTTTAGGATATTAGTAGGTTGGGGTGAGTATATCATGTGAGGTTGATAATAGAAATGAGATTGAGGGTAATATAATGCTATTAGCGGCATATTTCTATATATATAGTGATCTTCACATTATTGTAATTTATATATAGTTATAATGTTTGCTTATTTTTGCACACGAGAGAGAGAGAGTAAAATCGCTATCCATATTGGTGTTCCATGCACACACAGCCATGACATAAGTAGTAACTATCTTACTGTATCCACTCAGCCATATCACACACATCTATCATCTAAGATGTTGTGTTGGGGGTGTCACCCGTGATTGTGACATTCATTGATTACCTTATAATCACAACACACACCTCGCTAGGACTCATTATGTTTGCTAGTCACACGACAATACAGGGTCCCACGCCATAGACACTTTACTAACTCACATACTAGCTTATACCTAGCGTGAGACCACTATCTTATGTCCTGAAGGTCCGAGTATCACCTTTCCTCTAATTATTATACACACATTACCTATTCTCTATTACCTGTCCCCTTAAGCCACCTCTTGATATCATACACCAACCCCTAGCATCAACAATACCTTACTTATCCTACATCAGGTCTACACACACTATTAGACAACTTATGCAACACGACGTACACAAACCGCGCTAGGCTTTTATTATCAACACTAAACACATGACGGCTAGGCTATTTATATTACACACACAACACATACGCTAGGCTTTTATACACACATATCCACCTACCCATATATATATATTATATTTATTATATTAGGTTATATATATATATTATATATATTATATTACTTTATTATCAATAAGGCTACTTACGCTATCACGCGTCACACACCGGTATACCTACATCAACTAGGTATATTTATATTTATACCAAAGTACTAACACAATTACCTAGACACATACATTATATTATACCTAAACCTTGATACATATTAACTCAACAGTACCGTTAAGCTCACACCTACACTATCAAAACTAACACACTACACATATAAATATATTAATATATATATATATATTATATATTATATAATATATATTATATATTATATATATATTATTAATTATATATATATATTTATATATATATTAGTATATTTTATTAATTATATAGTTTTAATTATACTATTTTACTTTATAAAATAAAAATTAGATAGGTCATGTATTACAGGGAACGGGTATCTGGCAGAGTGAGTCCGTTGTGTTGGGGGTAAAGCTCCATCAGCGACCTGGAATTCACATAATTGAATATGATTCCGATGATATCATGAGAGGCCCATGTTAGGTTACCAATCCTTCATATAAACCAGGAAATATGACTGACCATTAACTAATTAAAATTAGTAATATCTAATTTATAGATAAGTTTAATATATGCCAAATTATAAATAATTGAAAAATAGATGGAGGAAAGTAGAAAAGGAAGAAAAAAAAATATCAGAGTAGTTAAATTATATCTTATTATTTTTACTGGAATGTCATATATTTTTTATTAAACATATTATACAATAACTTGACAGTTTAAATCAGTAAATATAGAGGATGTATACTTAAGAGGATATTAGCGTACTTGTTGATTATTAACACTAGACTAATATATGCTATTAACTCGATGTTTATAACATGACTTATACTCATATGATTATTAACTTGAGGCTATACCACATATTATTAATATAACATTAATACATTAAGCAGTAAATACAGTTGGAGGTGTTCATAGCACCAGAGGAGATATAGATATGCTTATATTGATATAATTAAACTAGTTTTAACATGCTATTAAAGACATACAATGTTTTTAATCTGCATTAAATTAAGTTATTTAACTGCTTTAACTACATATATTATTATTACATTACAAATACCTTAAAGCAGTAAATCAGTTAAATATCAATAGAAGGTGTTGACTAACATCACTATAAAGGATAAGGATGAATTAGTATGCTTTTGATTTTACTGTCTTTTACTGCTTTAATATAACATCTATTGATTTTTTAATAATGCTTTTAAACTCATGTTTTAACTGCTTTTATTTACTCGTATGTTTTAACTGCTTTAACTCATGTTTTACTGCTTTTAACTCTGTTTTCGTGCTTTAAAACTCGTATGTTTTTTACTGCTATTATATCATTCAAATTATAGTTACTGGCTTTAAATATAACTCATATAATTTATATTTAAACAATTATTAGTTTTTTATTTTGATTTTTATAATTACTTTTATTTATTTATTTTTTATTATTAATTTTATTTTATTTTTATTTAATTATATTTAATACTAAAATATTTCTTAATTATTAAATTTAATTATATATTAATTTATATAGCTTCAGTTAAAAAAAATTTACTTCATGCCTATTGTTAATTATTATATTTTAGAAACACAATACTTTGCACTAGAGGTACTAAACACACACACACACTACACACACCACACAACACAACACACACTTACACTTATTACCACATCATTCACTATGAGACAACTTTATACATCACAATTAATCACTATGAACACTTACTATAACCCATCAGACACTCACATTTACATCTTAACACACACTACATCAGACACTATCACACATCACAGATTTAACTTACACAGCTGCAGATTTATCTAATTACACTCACACAGATTTAACTTACACTCTAACATATTATATTCACACAGATTATTACATTCTAAGCATACTTTTTTATATCTGATATTAATCAAATACAATTTATTAAAAACACATAAATGTTTTTAATATTAAATACACGTACAATTATTATACTACTATCATGGGTTATTATTTATTCAAAATATATAAACTATATAAAAATTATTTTAAAAAGTTTCTTAAAATCATTCTATAATAATATATCAAATTCATATATTATATTTTCATTTTACATATAAGAATTTATTATTATATCTGTTTAATATTTTTTTACTGTTTATATAATATTTTTAACTATCAAAGTTATTTATTATATAAATAATACTTTTACTAAAATTATTTTAATGAAATTTTATTATAAAACATATATTTATTAACGTTACCTTAAAGCAATAAATCAGTAAAATTCAAGTTAAGTATATAGTCATGCCAACTAGCACTCGGCGTAGACTGGGGGGTGCTCTGGGCCGGTCATCGAAACCTAAGACTATGAGACACCATATATCGTTTTGTCTAATTTGATTTTATCACATAGCTTATCATATATCACTCCTTTTTTTTGCCTATAGTAATAAGTAATATATTATTAATAATAGATATCATATATAGTGCATATCTCTAACATGACAATGCTAATTTAACATTAATAAATATACTTATAATATTTATATATAATAACAATTATTATATAACTATTACAATATATCTTATCACACTCACTATCTGAATGTTAAACTAAAAATTAATTATTCATAGTATTTTTTTTAAAATAATTCGGTTTTACTTTAATTATTATTAATTTATTATATTATCTATGTACATCTTGACAATCCATCACTGAGAAAACAACAAACACTATCTTCACGCACTCACTTACAGATACGAAACGTACCTCTTAATCTCTGTAAATAATGTGTTTGAATATTTAACTATACTTATATTAGGTGACCTAATATTATTAATGAGATATATCCTTTTTTTATTGTAGTCCCGGCGATTTAGGCCTAAATTTTCTCAGGTCAAAATATATTTCAATACTGACTGTTTTTTAATTTACTGTTAAAATATGTGTGGTGCAATAACTGATACGTAATAGGTACCTAATTTAGGCCTAAAATTTTAGGAGTAATAGTACACTTATTTATGTATATTCCCATCTATGATTTAAGACCTAATACCTAAGGTCAAAAGTAATTATTCCAAGTATGTACATTAGATTCTATTGTTATTATTATTATTTTTATATTAATATATTTATTCAATGTGAAACATGCTGGATATCGGTAAAGTAATTACCTTTAAGCTAAGTGATAGTAACAGGAAAATGTTTTTTCCTTATACTTATGTGATTGGTCCGAGTAATCCTTATCTCAATATTATACCTCTTACGTATGGAATTGGTATACGAGATTATTTTTATATTAACGAGTCTTTTGAAAAATTTACTTTATTTTCTTTATAACTTGTTTATTGAGACAGTGTGTGCTTTATCTAGTTACATTTTAGACCCCAACTATCTAATTTTAGTATAAAATCATAGTCATTTATGCTGTTAAGTTTTGTACGGTGTCTATATGACAAGTTATTATAATACTGATATTTGTATTAAGTGTTTATTATTTTTTTACTAAGTGTATATCAAATATTTTATATAAATATTTACTTACATGTTTTAATTATTAAATTTCAGCTAAAGAAATATATATATATATTGATATAATAATTCATTTCACATAGATTTTATGTAGAGTATCATACGTGAAAGTAAAAACGCAAAAGAGGGCGCCCTGCAAGCAGCGACCCGTGTTAGCGGAACTCAGTAAACGCATAGAACCTCAGCCGGCGTAATATTGCTACGCGGTCGCGATAAATAACTATTTTATCTTTATGATTACATATCACGTTGTAAACTTATTCCATTACAGTCATTTTTGTTATTTTTACAAATATATCCGCTATCCTATATTATGAACCGTCTCAATTATTTATTTCTTTATCTTGAATATACATTATTTATAATTTATTTATTTATAATTAGATCAACACATAAACATGGCCAGTTTGTTAAAAGTATCTGTGATAAAAATTAATATTTAGTTAATTTTTGATAAGAACATTTTGTTTTGTTAGAAATACGTTTAATGATTTTATTTATCCCTAAAGTTATATAATTCCATTGTGAATAAGGAAATAGAACAAATACTATCCGGATTTTGACGCATGGTAACCTAAATGTTTAATCTTTGTGGTTAATCCTTTTATATGATCTATACTTTAAAGGAAATGTAAAACAAGTTATTAATTTGGCTATAATAATATTTGTATAGCATTGAAGAAACTTCATTTGACTGATGCATCGATTAGAAGACTTAAGCGGTTAACACATATTTATCTCATCTTTTTCTAATCGGGTAAGGCATCCTATCTTATTATTATTAATTGGTGTATTAATTTTCCTCATATAGTAGAGTAGATAGGAGTGTTATAAATAGAGTTTGAAAGTCTTTGACTGATACTAAAATAAATATAGACCATATACAGGTGTGTCTATCTTTAGGTCTTGATAGTGATAAAATGAGCATGCAATGGACTGTGAGTACATTTTGCAATAGTGGTGTATATGTTAACTTTAATTGCATGATATGTAATTATCGCTATAATATGTGACACATGACTCTATTGAGCGATTATGGAAGCCAGTATGCACTTTTATTTTTGCGAGTGAACATGCATAATTGTAGCAGACAGATTACAGTACCGGTGAAAGTGCATTTATTTCGATATTGAGGGGAGGGAGATGAGGTTATTACGATTCTGCTTTATCTAATGTACACCATACTAGTATCTTGTATATTAATGAGGCTGTTTAGTTAAAATTATTAATAATCCTTAAGACATATGTATTATTATACATAGTCATTTATTAAGAAGATTAACTATAGTATACTTTAAAGGCATACCATATGAAATTGAGCATGATCTATGAACGCTTACAAATATCACTAAGTAATATATTTGTTTCTACTAATCGGCAACATTTTTGATTCAGACCCTATCCAGTGCGTTACTTTGAAGGATAGTCTGTGTAATACCATAAACATATTAATTTTCTTTTCAAAACTAAATGTTTTTCAACGACTTTAGTTACAGTGAGTGGGATTTATTTCATGCTTATTTCTATAGACCAATTATATACAGGTTACTAAATGTTTCAATGTATGAGGGAGCTCAGCCCTCATTTGAGTATATAGGCATCCACCTTATATAGGTCATCCTATATTTTATTCCATTACACAATAGGTAAATTTGGCAGCGAGGTTCATGATATATGATTTATTTTTTGGATAAGGGCGTGTATATTTAGATAAGATCATGAATAATGATGTAATGAAGTATGATTCAAAGCGAGTAGATATTCATAAGATAATGTTATTTACGTCGACACTCTGACGTAGAGTTTTTCTAATGCATTTATAAGGGGCCAGAGGATGTTCTATAGACGTACGATCCTGCACTCGGGTACACAGCGAGACTTTGCTGGGTCTTACTGGCATTTATAGCGTAATTTTGCTTCACACGTGAGCTTACTTATATTTATTATGGTATATCATAAATCTAATTGAAAGTAATTGATTTATTTATATTACGTAATATCTTTGATCGCTTGGATATTATATATTTATATAAATTATTCACCTCAATGTGTAAGTATTTTGTATTTAGATATTATTGATTATATCACATTCTTTAGTATAAAACAGTTTATTAAGTATCCACATTTTAATTACACACAGAAATCAGATGAAAATCATTTGCCATCCGGCTTTAAACTCAGAGACGTAAATGAGTGTAATTCTTACATGATCCTTATTAGATAAGTAGAGACAATTTGGGGTCTAACAAAGACTTAGAATTTCTTCCATATGCACAGATCGGCGATGCCTTAGACAAGAAAGCTGTCGCCGAGTGTGACGGGTGATCGTCTGATCGTAGTATAATTTATAGAATAAATAATAATAACAAATACAATATATATAAAATGAACAAGTAAATATAATTATTTAATATCAATTAGACGATTTAAATATATGATATATATAATTCTCGACACAATCGATGCATTACGGATGATCATTCAATATTACTGATTATAGGATTTTTTATCTTCGTGTCTCACAATTCACAATAGTATGGAAAACATTCGCGAATTTCTTTGACATCTGCCATGTTAAATACGGAGTTATACATTACCGATCTTCCAGGCTATTGTTATTCCTACAATGTTTTTTTTGTTGTTTATATATAATTTATATAGAAATGAATTAATTGAGATTGTAGAATGACTGATCTGAAGGGAGGATACAATGATTTATTGTCTATGTAACTGGTTATCATGATACCTTTGTGGGTTGTTAATACCTTGAGATATTATACATTATTAGGGAATTGATCGGGACCTGTAACCATTTCAGTTCTATAGGTATATCATATTTCATGAAAATTTGAGAGGGTCATGAAAATGCTTCGTTAAACTGATAATTTAACATTAGGGACTGCATAAGGTAGATGTCTAAAATATTGTAGTGATTATAGCAGAATCTGTAGAGTAGATAATACCAGAATGGCCTCATTAAAAATTAAGCATATTTAATGATTAAAAAAGTGACATTTAAATATTCCATGAAAATAGTGAGCCAGGATAGAACAAGATTAGTGCTATAAATATAATTGAAGTAGTAAGTATAGCCAGTGGCATAAAAGCAAAATAGCGCAATTTTGTTGCTCGAGATTGAAAAAAGTAAATAAAATTACAAGAGCACAAACAATACTTGGCAAAAAAAAGGGACTAGAAAAATTTATGATTTGTCACCAATAGTAGTCATATAAAATTTTTGAACAAAGTTTTTAATTAAAAATTGAACAAAAATTAAAAAGTCCAATTTTCAGTAAAGAAGGAGAATAAAAATGTTTTAATAAAACTAAAATAAATAGTAATAAAAGAAATAATTAGGAGTCTAAACTAGTAGAAATTTTAAAACAAAGGTTAGAAATAAGTATCCAAAATCCCCTGCCAATATGTGAGCCTGAAAGTTTTTCCTGGAAGGATCCGACTATTTAAGTTTATTATGCTGAGTTTTTTAAAACCAATATAGAAGGAAATATGAAAAATGTAAACGAACAAGCTTTCCTATTTAATCAAGTTTACAGAAGGTAAAGCAGAAATATAGTTGAGAAGTTTTATGCATTTGGATGAAAATATAAAGTTTATAAAAAGGCAGTAGAAACTGGAAAACGTATGGAAATGAATCAAGTTATTGCTACACACTAAAAAAAGTTAGAAAATTGAATGAAATTAGGAATGAATGGTGAAGCCAGTGGCAGATTTTCTTTTATTTTAACTCGATTAATAATTGCGTCCGAATGGGGAAATATTACTCATTGAATGATTGAATTTACTGGTGCTATTTAATAGAATAGTTAAAAACTTCCCTACAAAGCGGTAATAAGTGGAGATAATTTGATAGGTATGTCTAAGAAAATAAAATGGTTAATTTTGTCCACATTCACAGTTTGTTGAAAAGAAGCAAGGATCATGAAACACACCATTATTTGGAGAACTTGGCATTGGTAAACAAACAATAAGATTACAAAGGTGAAAAAGGGTAAGTACACTTTACAAAGGATAAATAATATGACATTGGAATACAATAATGTTATACCTAATAATTTAATATTAATATATAATGGATAAATAGTAAAACTAGAAATAAGTAATAATGGTAATAAGAATGAAGTAGACCATAGTCAATCAAATAATCAATAATTAATAATAATAATAATATAATAAATAAATAATAATAATAATAATATTAATAATAGATAATTGAATAATATAATAATAATAATATAAATCGTTTGCGCCTTTAGAGATTTCAGTGAATTTTACGAAATCATTGTTTCTGTGTAGAAATATCATATATATATATATATAATTCTAGAAAAACAAAGTCAAGATGAAATAACAAAGTTCATTAAAGACAACAAATTATGCTTTAAGTGTCTCAGATCAAATCACTTTAGTAATAGACCAGAAAATGTTAAAGAATTGTAATAAGCAACATCTAACATTTCTGCATAGAGAAAAAAGATAGTGCCAATTCAACAAAGAAAGTGCAAGATAGCTCAAACCCGTCACCAACAGCACTACTGTGAATTTAGAAGATAAAAAGATAAGAAAGTAGAGAAAAAGAATCAGGGACTAATGAAGCAAAAAACTTTCAACAAGTAAGTATATGAAAGCTATTTTAATCCTGCGGTGCCATTAATCAAGCTTAAAGGTAAAGATAAGTGATTTAAGACATACATGGGTCTACATACATATTCTTCAGCATTTTTTATGGATTTAAATTTAGCTCGCAAATTAGTATTTCATATATGAAATCATAAAGATATTAGATATATACAATCGTATGGGCAACATAAAATAAAACATACATTCTAAACCAATCTAGAAATTCTGGCAGATGAGAACAAATCTGAACCATTAATAATGTATACTGCAAAGCAATAATTGGCACTTTAAAATTAGACGAGAGTCCCTTTTCTATCAAGGTATAATGGATTAGAATATTTGAGTCATGTGCCTTTATACTTCATACGATAATAATTGATTGATTGTGGGGTCAGATGAAGGGAATCGAAAAATATCCATAGAAGTACTTGATGTATGACTATATCCTTCTGCAGTTTGAAATTATTTAAATGGCTTTACAGGTTCAACACCAAGATGGTATTCCCAGCATTTCTGAGAGTAAGTTGAGAACAAAATACAACATAATAATCAAAATTTGCTTGAAAATTTGCTTAAATTATTTTTCAGAACGAGTCCTGAATACGTCTGTGACAGTGTGAAGATATAAAGTGGAAAAATAAGGTTGATTTCACTTCAGAACATTACAGGTAAATTTCAAGTTGGTTGTACCATTTAAAAAAAAAGAAAATCAGCAATTTTCTAATAATTATAATAATCAAGCATAAAGTTGATTGTACTCTTAAGTTGAATTTTTGAATAAAGAATTTTGAATTAAATATAGATATACTGTTAAGTTAAAAGACTAAATTTTTTCACAAAAGATTGTCAGACATGAATTATTGTAAAACAATGCCGGATGCTATTTTAAGATAATAGCGTAAATCATTACAAAAGTATAAAATTTGAGAGTAGTATCATGCAGCCTTACATACAATGTATTTCTTTAAATAAGTAGTTTATCTTACAGGTCCAGACTATATTCCTAACCTACAAGGCATCCTTTTAAGTTAGAAAAATATGCTTTCATAGCAGAAATAAAGAAGATGATTTATCAAATCAAGTACTTGCTAAAGATAAATATCAGCGCTTCCTATGGTTCCAGATGGTAATTTAGATAAAACTCCAGAAGAATAAAGAGTTAAAGTTCATATATTTGGAAGTGTGAGCTCACTTTTTAATTGCAATTATGTCTTAAAAGCAAACTACAAATGTAATTGAGCAGAAAAATTCAGTAATCTAGCCAAAGATACAATACTTAGAATTTTTATGGTGATGATTGTTTAAAGTCTGTTAAATCAGAAAATGAGGCTAGCAGTTTTATAAGAAGTTAAGAATTTTGAAAATTATGTGGTTTAAATGCTGCATGCAAGTAACTAGTATTCAAAGAGAATTTTTTACGAAAAAACCCATAGGACAAAACGTCTGTAGTAAAGATTTAATTAATGAATAAACTTATCTTTGATAACTTATATCTTCAAAAAATTAAGCTTAAGTTGGGACCCAGAATAGATTTAATGAAAGCTAGAGTTGATATTCAAGAAATAAAAAATTGACAAAAAAGAAGCATTCTCAGTTGCATTTTTTCCATATATGCCACTTTGATTTATTAGCCCTGTACTAGTTAGTAGCTAAAAGATATTTCAAAATTTTGACAATAAAAAGTTAATTGGGATGATGAAATTCCATCTGATAAGAAAAAGTTACATAAAATGGCTAAGTGGTGTTATAACCTAAATGATTTTCAAGTCTAGGCGAACCAATAACAATCCAAATGTGTCTAAAGTATTAAAAGTGTAGAACTATAGTTATTTTTCAGATGGTTCAGCAATTGCATATGCAGCAGTAGCATTATATGGGAGATTTTATTAGAGAGAAGATGAATATAATTGTTCATTGGTGTTATTCTAAAGGCAAGATTGTACCATTAAATTAAAAATTTTTGAACGATTAAATTTTTGAAAACGTGAAATATTGGATATAATTTTTTTTCTACTTTCGATCAACATAATTGTTCAGCGGCTTGTAAGTTTGGGCTAAGATACCCTTTTTTTATAAGATAATTGTTTATGTATCCCAAAAAATTTAACATTACCACACATTTTTTTTTAAAATTTTGTTTTCCAAGGCTTAAAATTCAACTAAATGCATATACAAAGGAAATTATTAAGTAAAATGCGCTCTCCTTCGACTACAAAGGAGTCCCTGAAATTTCAACCACTTCGCATTAAACAGAAAAAAAATTATCGCAATTTTTCATTTTCAAATTCAAAAAAAAGTGGGTTTGGAAATTGGACAACGCTTAGCACAGAAATTAAAAAATCGTAAAAAGTTTACATACTTCTGTACATGTACATGGACCTATCTATGCATATTTCAAGTTTGAGAAGTCATTATGGAAAAATTCTGGAAGTTGATTCGATGAATGTCAAAACATGGGTTTTTGAAAATTTGAAAAATTCTGAAGAGATGACTAACAGACACAGAAGAACAGCCGAAAACAACGTTTTTTGAGGGCATAAAGCTACATTTTGGTTTTTTATATAGTCAAAATCGCTGACTCAAATTTCCGAATTTTATGTCCATTTTTTTAGGTGGGCTGAAAATGGGGATCAGCACATCCAAATAGTTGACCACTTAGCCTTAAAGGTACAGCTAAAGTGACTAAGACTATGGGTTAGATACATATTTTCTTCAGATGTTTTTCGATTTAAGGAAGATGGAATAATTTCTTTAGATGTATGAAACCTCATAAAGATATAGATATTACTACAATGTATGGGCAACATAAAAATAAAACATGCACCATTCTAAACAATCTAGAAATTGATGATATTGAGATGAGAAAATCTGAGAACATATCCAACAATTCCGAAGACACTTCAAAATAGAAGAGAGTCCATCTATCAAAGGTATAAATGGATTAGAATATAAAAATATTTGAGTCATGTTGTTCACACATTAAATAGAATGCAATTAGGATGATGAATAGAGATGAATCAGAGTGAATAGAGATGCAATAGAAGAAGTAGAAGGTCATTATAATTATCCTTTTGCAGTTAAGTTTTCATTTGGATGGGCTTTAAAAATTCCAACACAGATGGTATCAGCATTTATGAGCTTAAGATGTCATAAACACAAATACAAAAGTAAGATATATTTGCTTGAAAATGTTGCTGAAGGGTGATGTCTGAATCGTATAGTGAATTGGTGATGAGAATGATTGAAATGAAAGTGGAAATAAGGTTGAAAAACCCTAAGAAACAATATTAGATAAAATTGTCCAAGTTTGGATACCATTTAAAAAGAGAAATCAGTTACTTTTCCTAATAACAAATAAGCATTAGAGAGTTGTACTCATTAAAAGTATTTTTGAAAGATAAAGATATTTTGTACAGTATGGTTGATAACGTAAATGAGGAATGTTAAACTAAATTTTTGGGCAAAAGATTAAGAAAACATGAATTTTAAACACAATGACAGATTCTATTTAACACATCATAGCGTAATTCATCCACAAAAGAAAAATTTGAGAGTAGTATTCAATGCAGTTTTACCATACATATCTTAGGTTTTTTAATAATAGTTTTACTTACAGGTTCCAGACTAATGAATTTCCAATCTAAAAGGCATCCTTTTAAGGTTCAGAAAAAGAGAAATATGCTTTCAAAGCAGATATAGAAAGATGTTTTATCAAATACAGGTACTTGATAAAGATAAGGATTATCAGCGCTTTTTATCTTTCCCAGATGGTAATTTAGATAAAAACTCCAGAAGAATATAGAGTTAAAGTCCACATATTTGGAAGTCAGAAGCTCACCTTTAATGCAAATTACGTTTTGAAGCAAACTACAAATGTAATTGAAGCAGGAAATTTCGTAATTTAGCCAAAATAACATCTAGAATTTCTTAAATGTTGAAGCTCAATTTATTTTTAATAGCTGATCCCCGCTTAGTAGTTTAATAAAAGAAGTTTAAAGAAAATTTTAAAATTAATGGTTTTAATCTGCATCAAGTAGTATTTTTAAAGAATTTTTAAGAAAATATTGATAAACAAGATTTAAGTAAAGATTTTACAGAAATAAACTTATATTTGGTAAGTTGCCTTCACAAAAGTATTAGGCCTTAGTTGGGACAGAAATAGATTTAATGAAAGCTAGAGTTGATATACAAAATAAATAATTAAAAGAAGCATTCTCGGTTGCATTTTTTCCATATATCCACATGGATTTATTAGCCCAGTACTAGTAGTAGCCTCAAAAGAATATTTCAAAATTTATGCTATAAAAAAGTTATTTGGTGATGAAATTCGCATCTGATATAAGAAAAAGTTTCATAGGAAGTATGAGAGATGATGCTAATGATTTTTTCAAGTCCCTAGGCCATACAATCCTAATTGTCTAAAGTATAAAAGTGTAGAACTACATTTTTTTTCAGATGGTTCTCAAATTGCATATGCAGCAAGTAGCCCATATATAGATTTATTGAGAGATGAAATGAAATATATTGTTCCATTGGTGTTATCTAAAAACAAGAATTGTACCATTAATAAAAATTTGATGTTAACTACTTGAAGAATAGAATTGAGTGCAGCAGGGAAAATTAGCAGTTAACATACCCCAATTTTTAAAAGATGAATTAGAATATGACATAAAGCTTATTGTCATTGATAAGGATAGTGAAATTGTATTAACAAATATATTTAAAATGAATCAAAAAGATTCAAAAGATTTGTACACATAGAGTTAACTATATCAGAATCACAAAACAAATATACA
>JABUQX010086901.1:0-35000 GCA_015478945.1 Trachelipus rathkii
TTATATATATAATATATATATTATATATATTAATATAATAGTATCCTTATAATATATATATAGCGTAGTAATATAATAATATAATACGCACTAAAAAATATAATATGAGTATTAAAATATAATAGATATTTATTATTATTCACTGAATATATTTTAATCGCATACCAGAAAGGTGTAGAAAGTTAATTATATATATATTTTATTCATCTTACTTTATTTATTAATATTACTTCAAGTATTTACCTATGATCTGGCCAACTAAATAATTTTTCCTTATATGAGATCAAAAAAAATTTCAAAGTATAGCAATATAAATATAATAAATTTATATCTATGTAGGAGGAGGCTAATTCTACAATATGTATATTTTTTCATGTCAATTTAATCTATGCATCTTTGTGCCAGATATATACGTTATAAATATCATACTGTACTCACGGATCCATAACACACTATAAATGGGATATATTGATACAAGGCCCTATGTGTTCTGCTAATGTACATGTAATAACTATTTAGCGCACACTCATTTCTAATTACACAGATACTACATATATCTATGGAACTGCTGAGGCTTTGTGATATGAGGCCTATCGACATTACCTAGAGTGTTGAGCATCCATAATTCAATCTGGAATATAGTTAGGGATCCTTGACTAAGCAACTACAGACTCTCTCCTTTATATTTTCCGTTATTCTTTATTGTCCATCAACGCAGTTAGGCACCTTATTCACTTCCAGTTGCTGTTATTCTTGCTGTCATAGTGATTGGGTATGAGTACTGGCCGGGTCGTATGCGGTATGCGTCTTAAGGCTGGTTTGCTATGTAATTGTTTTCATCTGGCCGTGGTAATGATCCCTTTTTAACCAAATATATATACCAATAAAATTTATTTTTTTAAACCTATAACATTTTTTAAATTTCTACTGAAATCGTTTATACAGCTCTAAAGACTTTAAAATTATTAGATGTATTGGTTTAAGGAAAATATCTAGAGGCGCGAAAGTAATTAAGGATAGGGGTGCCTGATATAGATGAATTACCAAAAACGCCCTTCTTTGGGGAGCATTTCTCTCATGAAAGTTTCATTTCACTCTCTAATCGAAAACCGTATATGAAACCTGAGGTTTGCATGGACTCAACAAATAAGAAAAAAATTATTGAGAGTGATGATAAAGGGTTTTTCAACAAAACCAACAAATGTGCAAAGTTATATCAAAATCTATTGTCAGATGGTCGCCACAATCAATAACAAAAAAAGGTATTTTTATCTTTTCCAAAAAGGCGGTGATAGAAAGTGATGTGAAATGCAATTTACCAATATTTCTATCATGTCAGCGAACATTAGACCGTAAAAATTACCACTTCTTTCCTTAAAGTTTGTTTTAAACATCGAGGTCAGTACGCGCCAACAAGACTTAATTTCAGTTTGTCAAATGCACACTTTTAATCTACAACCCAAGGGATAATATAATATTCAACTGCTAACCCCATTCTTATTTAAAACAATAGCTGAAAATAATAAAACTATGATAATATACGGACTGCCTTTCCTTCACAACCCTATTAACCTAAGGAGTGAGCTATAGGGCCTGATTATTCCGCCATTTTCTCATTCTCTTAAGAGAACCAAAATTTCCTGTCTCTATAAAAGCCATCTTGAGAGATTAACTAATAGGCTATATACTGTTACAATTTTTTTCAGTAACAATTATCTATTTTTATTCAAAATATATGATTGTCCATATCAATGCTCAAACTATAGTCCAGTTATAGTATTACTACGTATCATATTTATATTAATATTATTATATATATATAATATATTAATATTATATATATTATATATATATTAATATATATATATACACATATTAGAAATAAGGAAAAAAAATCAACACCATCATTAATACCTAACTATAATGATAAATGTTTAAATCTTCCAAAACTTCTATTAATTATAAACACATCTATATACACTATTCACACAATTAACTCCAAGAACGATCTCTGCACATCCAATAATACCATGCTTTATTCAGAAAAAGTAACCTATAATAAATATCCTCAATAATGGATAACTATATATATAAACTTTGGATTAATGATTGACTTTTTTTATATTTATTATGCAGACATTCTTCTTTGAGTTCGCCTTCCCTTCAAGATGACATAATTAAAACATCATATAAATCACCTTTACCTCCCCTCCCCTGTCACAAAGATATTGTTTTCTCACAGACTAAATGGTTGTACAACAAGTAACAATCTTCCAGCTCTAACTAGCACTATTGTGACTTTAACGGACATCAAGAACTAACAATCTTCAAAAACACTTTTTACTAATTAGGATATTCTACTGGAGCTCACCTGCATGGTGCAACTAATATATCTTTAGAGTGGTAGCACATTTTCTAGTTAATAGGAGGGAAGTGACATAGTAAAGTATTTGTTTTATTTATTTATATTTATTATCATTATATTAATAGTGTTTTATATCTTAATATGTAATAGGTATATATAATTATATGGGTTCATATTATATTATATATATTATATATTATTATTTTTTTATTAAGTTTATTTAATTATATTTTTTTTATAAATATGTGGCATAAAATTAAAAATTTCACGTAAGGGTATATATAATTAATACGAACCATAGTCGTCCACTATATATATATCTATCTGAATATATTAGTATTATATTATTCTTTAAAATTTGTTTCATAACTACATTCTCTTTTCCCCAGCAATAGTGGGTGAGGTGAGGTATTCGTATGTCTTCTTCTAAAACTATTCCGTTTGTGAGAAAACGATATAAATGCTAAGTTTTAGCATAACTTTAGGAAACATAAAAGTTGTAGAAGACATGATCAAAGCAAAAAGAAAACCTACCCTAACCCCCCCCAATCTTCATTCAATCACTAACCCGTTCATATCCTTAGTGAGACACTCATTGCACTTCAGAAAAATTACACACAGGATATTTCATAGAAGACTTGAGAGCGACAAAATATTAAAGTACCTCACTTGGTTTAGCATCTTGTCATCAATGTATAGGTTATGAACCTGGGCCAAGCCCACAACCATACCTCCTCTAAAAACGTACCCGCCATTTACTCTATTATTCGCTACTTTTTTCTCTCCATCTGTCATCACACATTCTTTCCTTCCAGGCAAATTCCCTATTACTGAAGCTCAATCCACTTTTTTTTTCCTTGCTTCCAAACTGGTCAATTCCCAGCACATTCATCACTTTCCATCCACTTAACTATCATCCATCCTTTCCATATGACCAAACCATCTCAATATCTGCTCTTGTTATTCTCTGATTTGGTCTTATCACTTCTTACACTACCATACACAACCTAATGCGTTCATATTATATATATATTATATATATATACTATATATATTATCATATTTTTCTATATATATACTATATTATATTTAATATATATTATATTAAATTACATAATTTAAAATAATCAATATATTATTTTATCTATAGGATATAGGTAGCGGTATATATATATATATATATTAATAGTCGGTATATATTAATATATATATATATATATATAATATATAAGCGAGATATATATAATTCCTTTTATATATTATTTATTATAATAACTTTAGGTATATATATATTATATATATATATTTATTATATATTTATATTATTATATACATATATATATATAATATATATATATATATAGTAGTATATTATAATAATAGATTAATAATATTATAATATTATCAGAGTAAAATAAGAATATACACAATTATGATTTTGTAGAGTGAGACCTCTAAAATAGATTTCTCCTCATGTTATATATAGGCATAATAGTTTGATTGCTCTATTTAGTTGAAAATTAAGAAAATGAACTAACGAAGCTATATATAGTAGATGTGGGCTGATTCTCTGCACTGGATTCCAACACCATAACTGTTTTTTCTTGTCTCGATGATAATAGACTATTGGTTATCAGCGGAGAAATTAGACACCAGGTAAACACAAGGTAATTGTATATCTATAATACTAAATAAATATTATACTATATATATATATACTATATAATAATAATAATATATAATATATATATATTTCAAAATAAGTATATATATATAATATAACATATTATATACTTATATATATATATTATATATATAAATATATATTTATATATATAAGGAGCATATTAATATTATATATATATTAAGAGCGGTTTTAAGGGGAGGCACCGGAAGATGGACCATCTGGCGAAAATATAGAAAAAAATATCTACGGCTTCGGAGGATTTCCCGGACAGAAACTAGAATTTGCTATATGTGAAATATATTCCTTTAAACTTATAATAAAGAAATGTATAAATAAGTGAATAGATATCTATTTTGTATACATTTCTAATCATAATAAAATCTTATTATTTAGTACAACGCCACTTCAATGAACATATGGAAAATCATCATTTGAGAGAATATCTGGAAGTCCAGAATTTTTAATAGTAAAAGGGAGAGTCTTGTATTTTCTAGACTTGGGGAAACCACAAAAGACCAATAGATCCAAGCCGTGAAATAAGTCAGTGAGTTTTTGAGGAGAGTTTCTCCTCACAATAAAAGACTTTTGGCATATCTAGTTGATGCTACGACTGGAGAGCAAAATGCCCAGGAGGACTCGAGGTGGAAGCATTAATAATTATGGGGCATAAATGAGTCCATCAATGCATTATATTCGACCAGCTTCATAAATCACCCGCCTAAAAATGGGCATTTTATATATATATATTTTTAGCAAAATGAATATTTGAGACAAGCATTTAGCCAAAAAACAACGCTCTAAAAATATATAAGTTATTTATCTATTTTGACCTAACTTGTATTGTATTTATTTGTACTTGAGATATTATATTTATATTTTTTTGTTTACTTTTTTATTTAATATTATTTTCTAATAATCATTTTCTTTTTCCTGCCCAGACTGGGGGTAAAGTGCCAACATGCACTGAAAGCAAAAAGAAGATCAGTAGAAGAATATGATCACAAGTACGAAAATTAAGCATACACAGCCTTAAGCCGTCCCCTTTCTAACCTTTTAGTGAGAACTAGTTAACAGTCAGAAAATCCTTTATGAGCATACACGGGATCACAACAGATACCCTCACATGGCATCTCGTCAAATCACATTTAGAATAGACAGTAAGAAGCACATTGGGCTTATCAAGACTGAGTTCCCAGTCAAACCAACAGAACCAATCACCAAACAACTAATGTCATAGCAAGTCCCCAAGCATCCTAGGGCTTTTGTCAATAATTATGCTCATTAGTATACTACCAAAAGTACTACAAAACATGCCATACAATCAAATCACACAAAAGCATGCTTTAGTGCTGTTCAATTTAACTTACATAATTAATTAGAAATATCGACACACACAAAGTCTTACAAACTAAAAAGAAAAAAACTATGCTAGATAGTATATACAACGTCAACGCACACTACAAGCTTAAACGCACCTTACAGTAACATGCAGGTATAACCTAATAACTAACTGTAACGTAAAAATTTTCCGCGGCAGAGGGATTCATGAGACTTTATTCTGAAAACATAACATAATATGACACACTCACAAACCATTCCATATTACCTAATCCATAACCCCTTTCCTTAATGTTTGCATTACTCGGTCATTCTATCAAATCTCTCGCTGTGCACAACAATATCCAAAAATTATCAAATAGGCCTAAAACAACCACTTTTGGTTTCTATTAAGAATGAATGACTTGTTACAATTAAGAATGTATGGACAATGGCTTTCACATTAATTTTCTTACTATGCCCCACACTGGTCTCTCTTTTATATTTTCACAGGGTCGTGGATCATATAGTCATATTTGACATCACATACAATGAAGAAATGTATTATATGTATTAGGTAGACTGTATTGTAATAGAATGTAAATATGAAGAAATGTTCTTGAATAAAGACTTGTATCATTCCCTCTGGAGAAATTGCTTTCTACAGTGAAAAACATTCCTAACTAATCCTTCAGCCTCTCACTCATACTCTTACGTCATATTTCACAAACCTTTGTACACATTTGTGTCTCCTACATTTATAAGTCATTAAACATAAAAAATATGTCTTTAAATAAAAGGATTTCAAACTTGTAGCACACAATACAGATAATCTAACTATAATAATGCGCCTAAAAAGAATATAATTATTCATTAACTATAACAGATATCTATCTTAATAAACGTTAATTCCATTGCTCTTGTAAACATCTATTACGATTTATTATGCTGATAACAGCCAATCTTCATTCAGCTTTATTTACTTACCTGTTGAATCCAAAACCTGATACGTAGCTACTTTTTCAAAATGTGACTAAGCGTTGTATATAATTCACAGATAATAATAAAGGCCACGTAGGTTTGTTTTTATATTATTGAGACAATATATATTTCGCTATAAAATAAAGTAGGTAATTTGGGGTCACCATTATCTCTATCAATCAATAAACTTGGTTAAATTCCTCTGTTGATAGCAACATCAATTCATTCATCTGTAAATGAGTACCTGTAAAACTAACTTTATTATGAGGGAAGGCTATAAATTGGAAGAAAATCTTACTTCATGTAATTCAGTGCGTTGCACTTGTATCTGCCACGCGCAAAAATCAAATCCTAGCAAAACATGTGTTAATGAACCAAAGTTAGCACGTTTATCAAAAGCTCATCATGATTGATTTATATCTTGAACGCTGCTGACCACATTCTTCACTATGTCCTCCTTTACTTTTTATGAAGCTGCTTTACACTAGAATAGACCTTGAATTCTATATCAGCTTTTGAGGACGTTATTTCAGACCTTGCAAACTTTGGTTAGAAACCTGTGAGCATTGCACATTGATCTACAAAATCAGTACTTATTTGAGAGTAGGCCGATTTGTACCTTGGTATATTTTTCGATATGAGCAAGAGAGAGCAATAGTATTACGAGGCCGTTTGGCTCCATTCCATGCGAGTCCTATGAACTCTTTCGCTGGGCAGGCGAAACTGGGTATTCACGACCGCATATATTTTGGCTTGCAACGCCTGGAATGCTTTACTTACTGGCAACACCTATTTTCTTGGAGTCAACAACGCCTCTCCAATACTATTCTTTTGGTCTCCAACCATTGCGACAACAAGGGATCTGCAGGTTCAAAACGGTGTCGCGTAATTGTAGGAGCATTAAGGGTAGCACATAACCGTTGGATAATTGCGTTTATTGTCTCTAGCTCTCCCACCCAGAAACTAAAATTCTTACACTTTAGCAGTCCGGTTTCCGCTCGCAATTAATCAAAAAAGTAGTATATTTTTCTGAACCGCATATGATACAGGAAAAGGAGGTGCAACGACAATAAGCTCTATTATGCCGCTCAGCACTCAGGCCGCGTAATTTTTGATCTTTCACACGAAGTTTAGGGGCTTTTAGCACCTCGCCAAGGAGTGAACTGGTTTTCCTGATTGTACTTGGAACTTTATTGTTTACCTCTGCCCCACATCTTTTGGCTCCAATGCTTCGACAGGAGGCAGTGGCTTATATTGGCCGGGAGGGATGGGAAGGAGAGTCAAATTTTGACCCACGGTGAAAGAGGACATGTTGTGTTATATTCGTCCTTTAGCATAAACGGAGATCAAGATTGTTCGACAGGCAAGCACGTAAATTTTTTATTTATGTACCTTACTAAAAGCCAACACATTTTCAACATTTAACTGGATAAACACCTTAATAGATGAGGGCTTTAAGCCTCTTTTTGACTGTCCTTATCATACTAGCCCTGGACAATTACACCACCACACCTATTTCTTCTCCTTTTCCTACGGAGAAGGAAATATACCGCTATTCAATTGCTTTATGTTAATGTAACACGGGAAATGGTATCTCTTATGGATCCTAGTTTGCGCTTTTATGTATTTATGAACATATATATATATTACTTCTACAAACTACATTTTATCCTCTCTCCCGGCATTCTAGTATCAATTCAGTACATTCGGTCTTTGACATTCTTCGTTAACCATTTACTATATGGGACCATCAATACGTCACTTATATTGGGTTCTTTCAGGTTCTCCAGCCGGTTTTGGTCGCACCTGGCTATCTGTTACACCCCAGCAACATATTCTTCACTCCAAACCTCGTAAAGACCATCCCCATCGCCTTTAACCCAACGATACTGTATCGCTTCCACTTCAACTTTGACACACTCGTATGTATGCCTTTTGCCACATGACCAATCCGATCAATTAGTATTTCCTACAACATTTGATTAATTTCTACTCGGACTTACCCACACACACACACACACTTGTTCTTTTGATACGATCACACTGTCACCACAGCACACACACACACATCATTTTATATATATTATATAAGAATTACACGACACACACACTTAATACACTTATATAACACACAATTTCACATATAATGACAGCTTAGCATCTCACTTATTCCATTAAAGATACTTATGCACTTCATTATTACAGCCTTATTTCACCAACTTATCTATCGTAATCATTCATATTAACATATTAATTCACTTAAGTGCCTCCAAAACTTTAATTCATTTCATCTCTCCTGGTCGTTATAAACCATGGGTCAACCAAGCTTTTTAGACCCACGGTTTAAAACTACATTTCCCCATAAGATATTGTTCCTATGTCATTCCTTTTTTATGGGTGACTGTTGGACTACTAGACCCTTATTTTTGATGTTTATAAGCCTATCATTGTTAATTGCTTTGTATAGATCTAATAGCCATTACCGATAATATTCTTATTCCATAGCCCATAAGTTCGCTGGCCTATTGACCATGTATTAGTTATTACTAATAAGTCACAGATAATATTACCAATGGGATCAATATATTTGACCGCTACCGCTAAACACGTGTGTAATCGGTAAAACATACCTTCCCTCATGTCATAGCGAGCCCCACATTAACAACGTAAGCTTAAAAAAGTACCTTTTCAAAAGGTATCAAATCTACCGTTTTAACAGAATTTACCACAAAAGATTGAATTGCTCCAAGCCTTAGTTACTATTCCTTTGACTTGTTCTCAACAACCTCATTCACTGTATACTTATACTAGTCCATCAATGCACGTTTACCTCACTGAGTGCTTCTACGCAGATTATGACCGTATGACGCATATATACTAATGATTGTGTAAATATTCAAGTACACGAGTTGCAGCAAGATATGAGTGCCAAACTCACGAGTGCTCTCGCATAATTGAGTATTACCGCAGTCCAAGTGTATGACTGTGCCACCAATCTATGCATGAATGCACATAAAGTCGGCTAAAGTTTGTAACAAGTGTCGAATTGAACTGTCCTATACTAACATTTAAACGTTGGCGCAAAACTAAATTAAATAGACCTTACTACTTAAGTTATATGAGTATGGCGCCGACATTACTTATATGTGCCTCAACCCTACCACTCTATTTTTAAAACCATTCAAGAAGCAAAACTCTTCTGTATACCTAATTAAACCTTCTTTTTGAAGTGCACTCCTTCAAAATTTACTAGTCTCTGCACAAAGGCTCTTTATTCTACTAAAGCCAATCACCAAAACCCCAAGACTCCTAGAGCGCTCTACGCGCTAGAAATAATCATTAGGTATATGTAGCATAAATACACGCTCCCACCCTCTTAATAATGTGGTTGTCTACCCGTTACGCCCCGTAACTCATTTATTCTTAAGTAAGAATGAGAGTTAGAAAATTCCTTCAATTCATACCGATGGGTGTCCAATATTAATACAAGCTAGCCAATATAGTAATATGCTTAGTCACTAGCTATTAGAGTTATGTATATAATTTTTTAATAATAACACTTATTATATTACAACGATAGAATATATATCTAAAGCTAAACACATTTGAGACTAATAGTGAGCCGCAAACGTTTCAAGCAGTCGGCAGCGTTTTATATTCCAGGTCTAAGTATAGTGAAAATTAATTTACGCGCCGTGCGGCGAAATCCCGCCTACCCCAAACCCCACAGACCACACGCCTCAAAAACTTCAGGCGTCAGACGCACCCTCAGCCCCCACGTAGCGGCAACTATCTTCCCCGCAATAAAGCGTTATATATCTTACTCTAAACATGTCCCAGCCGCCCGCAGATTGCGCATAACCTGACAGGCGGCAAATAACCATCATTATCACAAATTCAAGCAAGCGTAAACTAGAATTAACACAATGCTCCGCCCTAACAACATTCCCGCTGTGCCCCGCAGGCCCTCAACTGCAGGCGGCTAAATATATATTACCGCGCGATAACTCACCGCAATGAAAATATATAAATACCTCGAATACACTCAATTGTAAACTATTTACAATCTAAGAATTTCTTTTCTAACAATATATCTCTGAGTTCATAATCATTTTCTTATGCTTTATCGAAATACCAAAAAACATATTAATATTCTCGTTTACAATGCGAGACAATTTTATTTAAAAATATACATTAATATACTTAAACTGCCTCCCTAAAAAATTACATCGTTATATCTACAAATCCCTTATAAGCAATAGCAGTAATAATCAAACTTTGAATTATTCCGTCTATATACTGCATATTATAATAAGTTACCTTATAACTCAAATAAGCAATCATATTTCTAGTAGCAGCACCTGTCATTCAAGAGCTTTTCAAATTAAACCCTATTCATATTCAATCCTAGTTGACAAATTAATTTTAAAAGTTCATAATTCACTTTAACACGCACAGGTAAAAAACCTATAAACTACAATCTTATTCTTCTACGTCACATATCATTCATTTTGTTTTCTATCTCATATTGATATTCATAATGATAAAAGATTTTTGAGCTTCTACATCAACATTTACCCTCTATATAAATATAAAACCACTTCTAATAATGCATACCTTGTTCTTCACTATCAAATAAACAAATCAGTCACTCGACACTTAACACTCTTTTTCGACCAAAAATATAAATATCCCAGTTTATATATCTTCTATAATAACAATAACATATATCACCAAAAAAGGTCTAATAATTCCACCTTATAACTTCCACATATGTTATCAGGTGGTATCTATAAATAGACGTTGTGTTTATTACCCTTTACTTTAATTATATAACTTTAACAGACCTAGGTATAGGATTAGTAATGTACTTTTGTTTTATAGCTAGTATTTAGCTTAGGGCTTTGACTAACTGCTTCTGCCTTTTTATCCACTCGCTTTCCAATCCTCTGACACTAAAGCTTTACACTGCGCTCTTATAACTCTCGTCGCTTTACTGGCTTTCAACTCCATCCATACATATTACATATATACCTTAAAGCAGTTAACCATCCAGTATAAATAAATCAATAGAGTGCCTGTTCCACCTAACGAACGCCCTAGTGCCCCGCTTGGACAATACGTCATGTTGAAAATTACACCAAACTCAAATAATCTAATCAATCACCTATCATAACTTTTGTTTTATCCTGCTTGCTTTAACCCATTCCATGTCTTATCCTGTCTATTAACATTTTCTGCTTTAAACATTTCAAACGCTCAAAGTAATTTCTATAAGCTTTATATAACTTTCTGCTTTATCTGCTTTACCTACTGCACATTTTGTTTTAGAGCTGCTTTGTACAAAAGATTACCTTTAATCCAAATTCCTCTATATATTTCCAATCTTTTATCCTCTCACCTTCTAAATAACCTTAATCGATTACATAACCTTACATAAGCAGTAAATCAGTAAATTCACAGACTAGAGGTGTTTACGCTTAAGGAAATCTTCTATGCCTCCTTATTCTAGCAGAACTCTCATCCCCCCGAAGAACCTACTTAGTTTCTACCTGTAAGCTATATCTTTGATTTTTAAAAGCTCCTGGACTATTACACACCATCGCATATCTATATCATAACTTTCTGGGGCTTTACTTACTCATTAGTTGCCAATAGCTGTTAATTTAGACTTTCTGCTTTAGCGCGCTGCTAAGTTAGATAACTTTCTGGCTGCCTAGAATCTTTGCTTCATAATGTAGTAGCTTTCTGCTTTACTCTCCCGTTTTCCTCACACAAGCTCACATATTTTATTAACATTATGTTATTCTTTTACTATTTTATTTTATTTTTGTTTTTATATTACTTTTTCAATTTATATTTCTATTTTTATTTTTGTTTTATACATTCTTTTCTATTTTTTTAATTTGTAATGTTCCTAGCACACTAAATTCCATAATTACACAATCAAAGCGTACGAAAATGAGAGCTTTCTTGATTCCTTATTTTTAAATCCTTAGCAAGATAATAATATGTTAATTCCTTCTGATGCTCATAGTATGCAACCTTAATTGTCTTTATTATATTATATAATATTTATAAATTATATTTAGGTACATGCGTAATATTATATATATATTATTAACAGTATTTTATTTTACTTAATTAAATTGGTATAAATACTAACGTAGAATACATTTTATAAAAACCTTTTATATTATATATACCGTATAATGGCTAATGTTAGGTTTTTAACGTTCCAAGGGTATACTTAGGAAAGATCTCTATGACACGCATAGTGATGCCTCTTCTCCAATGCATTTAATACTATAAGTCAATAAATTATTGGTTTTTTACATTTAAGGGAAACTTTATAAAGGCATAACTTATATAACTCTATGTAACAACACTGATTCGCATTTTTCTGTAACCAATACCGGCTGTAACTCGTTATTACTAGATCATTTATGTTAAATTACCGTGTCTTGGATGGTCCGTATAGTCAAATATATTTACTATGATATATTCCGGTATGTGTTATATTTTTAATCTTTAATTATCTTTCACAATACATTTATTAATATTTTAATAAAAAATCAAATAATGATAATATATATTAATATTTAGATTCGCAAATTTAGAGCTATAAGCACTCATCATAAATTGGATAATATAATATAATTATGTGGATTAAGAACAAGAAGTAAATTAGTACATATAGTAATTTAATTTACATAACAGCTTAAAACATTATTTTAATATAATTAATTAATATAATTTAATTATTTTAAAGAAGCACAGGTATATATTATTAAATAATTAGATAATTTTATATAACTATCATATAGTTATAAAATTTAAAATAAAATTAATCGAATTCTTTACAAGTTTATTAAATGTGATAACTCAGTATCGTTTTATATGCTAATGGCTACCCCTAAACCAGTAGAAATAATCTCAAATGTCGGACTGTTGAGTTATTCAGTAGATGATGACGAAGGAGTCGACCATGTATATTTTCCCGCAGCGCATGAATTTATTCCCTTAATGAGACGGCAGTTGTGTGTCAAATAATCCCGTCTCGCAAAATCTTTACGCATTAAAGTATGTATCCGGGAGTTTATTCGTTAATGGAGCAGACATCACTATCCTAAAATGCCGAGGTTCATACATTTTATAACCAGCACGCACTATCTGTTTAGATTTTAATGTTGCCTCTTCATGCTGCATCTTTAATACATTCCGAAAGTGAGCGTTGGCGTACTCGGCGGTCAACTTTCAAGAGTTGAGGATACGGCTCAATGATATGACCACACATGTCTTGGGGAGTGTTTGCCCTTTGAAAGTTGCCTGGGTTGGTGGGTGGGACTAGTGATGGGTGATTGTAAGAGCTCGATCCAAAAAAGTAGAGACTTTAGTCCGACGTCTCATCTAAGGGTACGCCATTTCGCTCCAACAATGCTTCTAATATGATAGGCGTTACAGCTGAAGCGTCTGGCAGCAAGTAATCATTCGGCAGCGGCGTTATAATGTATTATGCTATTTTGACCCGTTAGCACTCTACTGCGTTATTTCGGTTGGCTTTCGCCACAAGAGGGTAAAGGCCTGTCGCCACTATCCATCCTACCCATGGGTATAGGCCCAGCGTAATTGGCTATCCCTAAGTCGTTCCCTCAAAAGGTTGCAGTCGCAGAGAGATAGAGGTGGGTCTCGTCCGTTGTAGCCTAAGCATCTTCACTAGTCTCTCTCCCCAATCCACGCTATCCGTGAAGGACACAGAAAATTCATCTTTTGTACACATGTAATAAGCTGATAGCGCCGATTCTATTTCAGGAGGCCAACAGGTGTTGAATTTATAGGGGTGATCCTTTTTATAATACATTCCCGGAGTAGGATTGGGGCGGGAGGCCGGGACTTCATGTTCACAATCCCTATTTATTGAGGCATTTCTGTGGTAACGGTTGTGCCACGATCACAATGTTAGCCTGAGATAAATTATTGTGGGGATACTCCTCGAAAACCGATACCGACCGATTCACGAACTCCCTTGGTGTTCGGGTGATTGTGATAATTTATATAGTCTGAGTATTGTGGTGAGTCGGTCTATATCTGGTATCTAATAATAGGTATTGTACCGTGAAACTTATGGAGTTCTGGCATCCTCGTTGCTACGTGTGCTGTTGCTGTTTATTGCCCGTAGGTTAGTGATATCACTCTATATGAGTATATGTTGTAACTGGTGATATTTTTCAATTTATCTCTCATTTCGCCAGATTTTTATTATTATGCATCATTAAGGAAAAGTTTCAAGATTTTTCTACATTTATTCTCAGAAGATATGATGTAATAAGCCTCTCAACGCAAGTTGTTTTGTATACACCGTAGTCTGGATTGTGGATTCATATCACATTATATTGTCATGCTGTATCCTGTCTATCGAACCTCTTAGTTGCGTATATGAAGAGAAGGTTTACTATATACTTTATTTTTAAGTAGCAATATTTTATGGATTTGACGCGATAAGATAATAACCATGATTCTACGCCTTAATCGCTATATCATGGTAGATATTGAGGTGCTTCCTGCTGTAGAGAAGATATCCGCCGGGATTTAATCGACCCAACCTCTGGAAAAAATTCATAAGTATTGCATTTATTTGATTTACGCTGCTTTACCTCGTATATTGTGGCAGTGGCTTCATCTTATGAAGGGGGCTACATATAAAAGGCACATGATATTGAGATGAAAGCTTATTGTTTAGTCAATCGTCTGAATAAAAAAATTTAACAAATGTTCTAGTATCTCCGTGGGACAATATTGATGGGTTATTTCAAAAGGCTTCTGTCAATAAATAAGGGGTCGTCTGGGAAGAGGAGTAATCTTAAGCGCTGATGCACGCCTAGTGAAGTTCGCGTTAAGATACGACTTCAACCTGGGTGAACATGTATATCCATCTTTCAAACCTACGATTCCAGGGAGGCTCAATTTAAATATCCCAGAAGATAATTCTTATTCCTAAGTAGGAAACAAAATAAAGATTATTTGTAGGCACAGCGAAGAGATAGAGATTTGATTTGCAAGATGACGTATACATAAGGATTTATGGAATGACAGCCATGCATTCATCCATTTGCTACACGAATTCGATAAGGAAGATCTGTAGAAATCAGGCCTCATCAGCCGAGGTTTTCGATTTCTCATTCGTTTTTCACGAGCATTAAAGATCAGAAAGTTTATAACTGCACCTCACATTCATGAAGGGTGGCTGTCTAGGTATTGCTTCCAGAAGATATTAAGGAAGAGTGGGCAGAAGGGACAAAAGTTAAGCCTGGGAATTATTACCGGAGGTGTGAGGGAGACTCTAGAGGACATCTGAATCATAGGTAAGTTGGAAGGTTCCGGGAGTGCAGGACGAGAGTATGAATTACCGTAAGGACGTGACTTGATAAGTTTGGACATACTATTCGCTACGATGACGGCTAATAAGCTGTGTCGGGTGGGTGTTGAGTATGCATATGAGCAAGCAGATAGACAGCTCGCAATTCCACTGCTTACAACAATGCAAGGACTAGAAGGATGTATAAGCGATATTCCGGCATCATGTCCATGTGGAACGATGTCTTCGTAAGGCGCTGAAAAGTAAATAAAATGGAACAATGGATGTAAACATCTTTCATGAAAAACCCCTTACCTGGCTATATATACCCATTGGTGGCAAAGGGCTTCGGCTAGCAGCATTCTACCTCCCGTAAATTAGCCAAAGGTTGACGTTTTTAATCAGTTAAATGAAATATAATTTCTATCAATTAGTGTGGTAATATATAACTGTCAAATAGGCTATTCAACTATCACCTGGATATTAATATTCTTAGAAAAGGTTTTTTGCGCGCTTAAGTAAATGAGTTTTGTATTTAGAACTCTTTGGAATTACAGCGAAAAAAATTAAATAATTTTATTTGGAAATAGTTCCCCCTCGGTAATTCCATAACTCCAATAATGAGGTTGTGATCTCTATTTATTGTATTTGTCGACATATAAACCTCTTGGATGGTGTAACGCCTGCGACCGTGGAACCCCTTTCGTCCTAGACATTCACCTTAGCGCCTCTTATAGGATAGTGGGTTTATAGGCAGCGTCTTACACCATACATCCAACATCTCCTGCTGAAACATCGGCTATACGTCTTTTAATGCTGTACGAAATGCTGTACGAGGATTTTTTCCTGCAGCAATATCTGAAAGCTAGTATGAGACAAACTCTCTGTTAAATTGCCCACTTATACTAAAATGCTTTTTTAGGCGCTACACACCATATATGTGATGCGTCGCCGGCAAGACCTTTGCTCCGAAGTAGAACATAATCTGAACCAAAACAGTAAACATGATAGGAGGGACAGAAGAAGAGAGCAGGGATAGGAAACGACAAAGATAGATTGGGAGACATAGAGATTGTAGAGACCAGGGAGGTCTCATGTGTCCGGAGAATAACCTAGGCCTTCGCAGGCTTCTGCCATTAGCCTCTTGAGTGGCAAAAATCCACCAAGGCCATACCCCCATCACAGTGCCATTTTTGTTGCTACTACTGAAAGCCCTCACTCCGCTTACGTGGTCCATTATTAGCAGGAAGCTAGTGTCTTTTATTTTTTCCCCTATCTGTCTGATTGAATTCTTTTTCGTTCTACTCTGTTCCCAATTATTGGTAGCAACATGTGGGAAGGAATACTGATATTTAAATATAGTTACATGGACTATCAAAGCCTACTTATAAAACTAAATTCATTAACGTCCTCATTCTTGGTTGCTTTATTGTTTAATCTTTATTAACCGCAATCCTGTTCTCTATTTCTAATTTGACAATTATGTATTACTTGTTCAATAAAAGTCTTTTGGCATATATTATGCAAAAATCTTGTGTGCAAACTCCGTATTTGTATAACAAATTTGTGGTATAGTGATTTTAGTGCCAAAATAGTTTTATTTTCCTTCTACTTTTCTATTTTTTATTTCATATTCGTCTGTTACATTGTAGTTCATTATAATAATTTGTTTATATCTAGAAATAAACATTTGTTATTTGGGGTTTTAGGTTATACGTAAATATTATCATTAAAAAAGAAACTTTGTTACTTGATAATTAATTTTCCTAAACAATTGTTTGGTTAGTTTTAATGGGAATAATAGTACTACTTCTATATCTATCTATATATTAATATATGGTATGCTTTTGTCTCTTAGTATTCCCCACCTTCATGTACATATTTTAATCCTCTGATGATCCATGTTAATAATTTGTATAAAAGAAGTATTTTTTCCTTTCGCACACTGGTATGATGGAAGCCAGGTAATAATTATCAGATAAAATTGATCAGAGTATAATAATCAATAAGAATAACCAGACGGCACACAGCCCATCAAGCCTAGTGATGAATTGAGCATCTCGAGATGGGTAGGCATGTAGTAAGATGGCAAATATTTGTGGTACTTACTTCCGATCTGCTTCATCTTTTTGCTTCAATCGTGGAGTCATTCTTATCAAATCGGTTCGGATTGATTACTCACAAGATAAAGTATAGTTTATTTTTTTGAGCCTAACCCTTAGAAACTTCTAGGCCTATAACCCAAGTCTTCAACGGCATAGCTTAGTTGTCCATGAATAATACAAACACGAATAAGCTAAAGACTTGGAATAACCATATTCTCTGGGAATCTCCAATTTCAGGGGATCTATTGATCTTTGCAAGCCAACTTAATAATTGTATTCCAATCCTTCAATATGTTAATTTGATTGTACAAAGTGTGGAGAGATAACAAATATCATAAGTATAGATTATTGCACCTCTCCGCTTCTACAATAACCTAACACTTATCGGCACATCAGGGGGGAGTAGGCGGGGGGGGGGTGAGGGGGGGGGGGGGCGGGGGGGGGGGGAGGCCGCCAGCGAAATATGTTTAATCGTATATTTGAGGGTGGAGAATTTAACGATGGAATGTTGAGAAAAACTGCGCCATGGTGATAAAGGAATAAGCGTCGAATCATTATTAAAGAAATAAATAACTTAGTAATTTTTTTTTGTCGCTTCAGCATTAGTTTATTCAAATTTGGAAGGTTTACTAATTATTAGAAGATCTTAATATAATATAAAATTAAAGCTTTAATCCCGCTTCCAATAATAGGCTAACAGCGGACCCTCTACCCCTGCACACTTTAAATATTATAGTCAAGGCAGGTCAAATCATTTAAGCTTTGACTGCTCATTATTCAGTTTTGGATATAAATTGGATTTACACCTTAAGCACACATAATACTTACTCATATCAAAGTTGAGAAACCAAGACGTTACCAGTGTACTAAAAATAGCAGGCAAAAAAAAAGAAGACCTAATTCTAAAGCATTAAAATAGAGTCGGACGCTTCGGCGTCTTCAGTAATATGGCAGTTACTTTGCAAACAGAAGTATGTAACTTTTGATAAGCAATGTTGTGCGTATTCATTCATTTTTTTTTTTTTTTTTTTTCTTTTTTTTTTTTTTTTCTTCTTTTTTTCGTATCCTGTCTTTTTTTTCTTTTTTTTTTACCTTTTTTGTATATATATTTTATTCTATATATTTTTCATTGATTTTTTTTTTTTATATGTTTTTTTTTTACATTTAATTAAGTATTTTGCTTTTTTATTATATTTATTTTTGGCAATTGTAACTGTAAAATTTGTTAAAACTGTTCGCTTTTTGCAGAATATAACATCGAAGCCTTATCCATACCACTAAAAAATTCCACTTGTAATATAGTTTCAACACATTCTTTTTCCTTCTGTAAGGCATTCCAGCAAGTCACACCATTTTATGATTAATTCCACGAACATAGTTAATGTATCAGTAGAGTAGCTTCAAATTTTCTATGTAATGCGTATTTAAACTTAATCATTTCTCACGCATAATGCCATACTTCGTATGCCCTCCTCTCTTATATTGCTTTATAAAAGATTTAAAACCTGCTTACGGCCATATACATATTAGGCACAAGTTTGTGAAAAAGCGAAGAGGTTTTATTTATCAGGTGATGTTCGAATCGCAACCGCCGAGAGCCTGAAGAAGGCGGCATCGAGTTCTCACATTAGCTAAAGAACAAGTAAAGTGATCTACACTCTCGCATGATTATCAATGCTCAACTGAATTAATCCGATTTCTTTCAAACTCTTCCACAAATATGCTTTTATCCTAGTGATTAAAGCTTGGCAGGCTCTGATAAGTCCCTCGCATTTCACAAGTAGAAATCCTGCTTATATTTTTCCGCTTTAGGTCGGCCTCTCGTAGCTCAATTTTTTTTCCAATTTTATTATGATTCATAATAACCCTCCTAGCATCTAATTTTAGATTTATTTGAGAGTTAACAAGGATTGGAACCTTACTACAAAATTTTTGTATTCTTGCGACTGCTTTTATAAAACATGCTGCGACTCTTTTATATTATTATAACCCAATTTGACCATCTTATAGAAGCCAGATATCACTTATCTCAATCACTTTACAAGCCTATCAAAGTTAAAAACGAGACTTTCGGAATAAGTCGATATTGTGAATAAATAATTAAAAACTTCGCGAATAGAGTCCACTTCGAAGTAAGACCGGATTCATAATCCTTTTTCTAAATACGCTTTCTTCTGTTCGATTGAGAAACTCAAATTAGCACTAATAAGTGTTACATCTTTATTTGGCCTGAATTATCTTGCTTATTTTTGTTTAATTCTTTTCACCCATGATGCACGCTACCGTCCTTTAAATTTTGACATTGTCACTAAATGGAGGGATTTTTGTTGAGCTTAAGTTCTAGTGGTAACGACACCTGTTATAAGAAATACAGAGGCAGATCGTTCTCCATGTATACTCAATATATTTTTAAACAGGTATTACATTTTTAGTAAATACCTATGCATCGCGTTCTTTAAATCGAGTGCATTGAGTTGACAACGCTTGGATCATCTTCAACTATCAGCCCGCATTTGTTTAGCCAAGAAGGAAAATTTACTGTGCTAGCGAATTAACGGAGCTTATACCCAATAATGACTCCCAGAAAGGCAGCGGCTCCTGAAACTCCGCCCCTTGAATTCGCATTCCTGAATCTGTCCAAAATGATTTAGGTGTTCTCGCGCCGTCGCTCTATTAATTTCAAGTTGCCTTGGATTAACTTACTTCTGATCTTCTTATCTTTTATTGGTGGATGAAAACAATATTGCTCTCAAAGTTTAAAAATATTCGCTGATCCCTGTACAAAGACCATCTTCTTCATACTTAGGCACTCTAATCTTCTTCTGGTCAAAATATTTTAAATGTTTTCTTTTCTCGTGAAATATCCTTGAAGGATTGCACTGACTCCTTCTAAACAAACTTCTAATAAATTTGTAGTTTGAAGAAATTTTCTGTCAGAAGATTCATATCTTTTCTGATTCTTTAGTATTTTGTTGAGTGGTGTAGAAATTTTTTAATGGGTTTCCGGCAGTAAAGTTTGTTTGAGTTGTGTCGTCACTTACAACATTAAGAAAGGAGTTTTGTATAATATTTTTTATTAGGGTGGGGTGGATTGTTTGTGGCATTATACTAGTATACCTTTGTACGTAGCTGCAAGAGTGCGGGTTTTGTTAGTTAGTTATTAAAGTAGAACCCTTTGCGGGTATGTTTGTAGTTCTCTACCGCTTGAGCATAATCGGTCTACATAATACACTTGATTAAACGACTGTATTTTTGTTGCATTTGTATGAGGGGGCGGCTTAGGCTAAAGATTGTAGTTTTTCTGGTGATTGGAGTTGGCGCTTGATATTGAGATTGGTTTGACCCTAGATGTTTAGGTCGTATAATGGAGAGTTTCCTTGGATGTGTGTTACTTGGTGTAAGGTGTTGTTCTTGTCGCAGGGGCCATGTGTACTGTGATAAATAGTTTTAGTTCACCTGGGAACAGTCTCTGTATAGGTTTCCATTATTGCCTGTACTCGGACGGGTTTCTGTTTTGGTTTCCTTTATTTTCTCTGTATCTAGGTAGCTGTGACTTAGGGGTTTATATAAATTCATAAGATTTTTTGTGCGGAATCTTGGATAGTAAATATACGGGTCTGATTGATTGTGCAGAGCGGTTATAGTTGATCTGTGGTAAAGAGCAAATGAAAAGGAATATGTTTTTAACTGTAGGTGTAATGCGTGCAGATATTAGATAGTTTCCAGTTTTGCGCGGCGTTAGATTGTTCAGTGACTGTTCAATTCATGGTGAAGGTACCTATGACTGTCACGTAATATTAAACTTTACTGGCACGTTGGTTGGGGGAGTGGGGTTTGTTGTGAGGTTGGTGCGGATTCATGCATACTGATATTTCTATGTTAGATTGCCTAATTCTGCCGAGCTACAATGTTGGTTAAATAGTGGAAAATAGAAGAGGAAGAGTTTGTTCGTCCAGACAATTCAGAGATGGATTCAGATTGAGCTTCTCACGAATGATCGACGACTAGGTGGTGTGTTGGTGTTATATGTTTCGTATGGTTGATGGAAATTTTTCGATGACTGTTTGTGGTACGGTACCATTAAGATAGACATTATGTTTTTTAAAGCAATTGTTTGAATTGTGTGCTTGAGGAGTTTATAAGATTATTAGATGATCTTTGATTAGAACTCTTTATTTTATATTTTTTTGAATAAACTTAATATCAGTTTGTTCAAGTTCTTATAAGGTCAAAGCAATGTCTTTGCGGTAAATATGTTTCGTGGTTTTCTGTTGGTCGAGTTTTTATTTAGTCGATGCTCTTTTAAGCTTGTTTTTATATTCTCGCACAACACGTTGCTTTCCATTATAATTTACATTGCAGCTTTCCTCCAACATGCATTTATGTCGACGAATGCGCTAAGCAGCTGTGCTCTTGATCATATTGGAAATGTGAGTGTTTGGTTTTTAGAATGGGGTGTGTTCTCCTTATGGCAATTAACTATTTAGACGGAAATCATTTTCAAGACTATTTTGTTAAGTTGCAGAAGAGCATCAACTTCCTCTATTCTGATAATCGAAACAGTTCGAAATTACAAAGTTGCTGTCTAGGGAGATAACTCAAGATAAAAGTTACAAATCGACAAAGATATTAGGGCAAGTTACAATTGTTTTAGTGACTGGTCTTTTTGCAATTTGTTGATTTTGTCAAAGCCAGTTAAGGAGTTGGGAAGTCTAAAGCTCCCATCACGTTCTTTTCTAAGAGAAAAAGAGTTCGCACGCGGATGTTGGTCGTCTCTGGGGGGGGCGGTTGCTTGTTTGCGTTTTTTTTTTTTTTTTTTTTTTTTTTATTTACTAATTATCGTTTTATGTAGTTTTCAAGTATTTAATCTGACATCTATCCAAATTTGCTTAATTTTGGAATATTAATATTGATTGCTGCAGCTCACTATTTAAGATTGTTTAAGGGTGCTCGTTGCAATGTACTGCCTGAAATATAACAACTGTCTCCCACCCCACATACTCATCTGATCTGGCCCCCAAAGATTTTCACCTATTTCTGAAAATGATAAGAAAAGTTAATACCTTTTCAATAAAATACTTGAAAATAATTAAATTGATTAGGCCAAAAACGGCTTTATTATAATTTCGAGTGTTTTTTCATTGATTTCTTAAAATTGTTATTCAACTGTACTGAGTTATGTTTCGTAAACTTCATTTTTTTTTTTGTGCTTGTTTTTAATTGTCAATAAAATTTTTTATATGAAAAAATTATTTTTTTTTTTAATTATCAAATTATAATTAATTTCCTATTAATTTCTTCCCTAGTTTAAAGCTTAAATAAGTCAATAGTCATTATAATATATATATATTATATAGATTATTATAATATATATATATGAAATATATAATATATAATATAATATAATATATTTATATATATAATATATAATATAATATAATATATCTATAATATAATATTATATATATATAATATAGTATATTATTATATAAATATATTAATCTTACCAAAACACCCCGAATTTTTTTTTGCTATCTGCTAATATTATAATATAATATATATATATTTATATATAATATATAATATTATAGTATATACTATATATATAGTATATATAACATACTATATTATATAATATATATATTCTTAATCTAGAAACACCCCGCGAATCATTACAGTAATTATATATTAATCAAATCATCATCATAATCATCACCCATCCTTCTCTCGCCCAATGACTGGGGGTGGGTGGAAGATGCCACTAAACTCGAAAGATAGTAAAGAATAATGCAGAAATCAAAAGAAAGCCCAGCTTACCGGCCCCCTTTTATATCTTTTAGTGAGTAATACGTTCGCATTCAGAAACCACTTTAAGTCAGCTTCACCTGATCAGGCTGCGGACCCATCCACTATTATTCCATTCTCACCGTCAAGTGTGGGGTAATTATTCCCCGTGTTGGCCAGTGGCAACAAAATACCCCTGCCTCACAAACTCGCCATTTCACCCAGTCATTATCCACCTTTCCTTTCAGCCTCTGTCCAAACTCACATTTTCTCCTCCCCTCCAGGTCATTTCTTACTGAGATCAATCGCACTAACCTTCCCCGGTCCCCCTGTCTTTCGCCCACCAGCCCGTTGATTCCCAAGCACACTCACTCACTATGAACATTCGCTTAAACTAACCCACCGAGCTATCGATTTCTCATCTTGTCCACATGATGAGAACCATCTCAACGTAACTTTCATTTTTTTCTCTAATTACCCCACAACCACAATTTCCTCATATTCTATTTCTCATTTAATCAATTCGTGTTTATGCAAATTGAGAAAGACTCCATTATCTACGGAATAATAACACAGTGATCCTTTTATGATGGCCAATTTTATCCGTTGATGCTGATTAGCCGTTTTAATGCAGTTCCTCATGAATCTCGATCATTCAATATCCATTAACACAGAACAACATACTCTCTATATAATATATAGAATATTTAGATATATATATATATATAATATATATATAATATAATAATATATATATTTATATATATAATTATAATATATAATACGTCAATAATATTTTTCATATAGATAATTTCTAGAGGGTGGAGTCGCAAGTCGGAGTCGGAGTCGGTAAATTTTCAAAAGGCGTGAGTCGAGTCGGTAATTATTCAAGAGTGCAGTCCGTTAAAGTCGGTAATACTTCAACGAGTTGGAGTCGGAGTCGGTAATTTTCAAGAGGGTGGAGTCGGAGTCGGAAAATTTTTGAACCGACTCCACAACCCTGTGACCGATAGGCACTGCATTTCAGATTCTTGTAAATCTTAAATACGATCAGCAACTGAATTCCAAAAAGGACCCTAACTTGATAAATTCTTCTACATAGGGTAAGTGGTACATATAAATTAACCTGTATCTGGCGTTGCTCATCCATTTCATTTTATTATAGTTTAATTGGATATTGATATTAACGGAAAGATCAATGCCATATACATTTTCCTTCTAGGTTGTTCTTTTCAGTTAGAGTTCTCCTTTTTCTTAGTTGGAGTCCTTAGTCCTTACCTTTGGGTTCCTTAATTTGGTAGAGTCCTGACTTAGAAACAGCAAACAATTTTGAAGAAAAACCAACATCAGAATAAGTTTAATAAATTTCTCTTTTTAGAATTTAGCATCAGTCACCCTTTTATACAAGATATAATTCCTCTTGTTCAGACGTCACGATTTTTCATGTTGAACAGACTTCTTCTTTCTCAATCGCATAGGTTCAAGTCACTATAGTTGAATCATAGAAAGATGATAGTGTAAAACAGTTCCAATTAGGCTTTCCTAATTCCTTCGATTCTTAAAGCTTAATCATTAATGAGGCTACACTCAGTCCCAATAAATTTATAATTAGTTATCATTAATGAGGCTACACTAAAGTCACCATAATAACAATAGCATTCTTAAATTAAATCAATTCCCTGCTTCTCATTTACCCCCTTCAACCATCAATATACCCCAAATGCTATCGCTATCTAGACCTACTGATTGGCAGTGGTCGAAAGATCAGTACAGTCCACCAAACTGGATCCTCAATTAGCATAAAGTCTGATGTTCCCCGATTGAGTGAAACTCCAGCCATAGAAGAACAAGGTTAGTCTAACTATCCCCTCGTTTTATTTATTTTATAGTTTAATTTTCAATTGTGTGAGGTTTATTTTATGGGTGGGAATTTCTCCTTTCTTTTCCACACTCACCCTCGGAAGATCATCCCGGAACTCTACGCCGGTGTCCCTCCCGTGAACCCACACGGCACCTTCTATATCTTCACGTAAAGCCCGAGATTATACACCAAAGTGCAGGACAGTTTCCCTGCAGGTTAGCTCAAGGTTCAGGTCCCCTACAATTAGCGGCCCAGTCAAAGGTGAGTAAGGACTGGTTTTATCTCCTGTGCCCTCATCCACGAGGAGGAAGTGTGGGGTGAACTGAAAAGACAAAACCCATGAGAAAAGCACTAGATAGCCCAAGGGGAAAAAAAGAGAGGGCAATCTACGTGCAAAGGGAATGATGGGTGGGAATAAAAATAAAAAAAAAATTAGAAACTGTGATAAAGGTGAAAGGACGGATAAGTTATATGAAAAATGAAGGGAAAGGATGAAGGTTGAAAGATTACGTATGTAAAAATGCTAAAGCACGAATGCACAACAAATTCACATACTACTACTGGGCCCGGAGGGATGCAGAAAGTCCCCTAGAATTGGTTCTTATTACTATGCCATGCTCTAGGTTGTAATCAAGATCATAACACCATTATCAAACCTATGATCAGAGCATAACACCATAATAAGAATCAATACCTTATAGATATATATAAAGATATATATGTATATATATAAGGTTAAGTATATATATATATATATATATATATATATATATATATATATATATATATATATATATATATATATATATATATATATATATATATATATATATATATAATATATATATATATATGTGTGTGTGTGTATATATGTGCGAGTGTGTTGGGAACCGACCGCCTGGGAGACCGAAGAAAAAGTGGATTGAGTCAGTAAACGAATATCTGAAGGAGAAATGTGAGTTTGTTTGATGCGAGAATAACGGTGCACAATAGGGAGTGGAATGGCGGGGTTTTGTGAGGGGGTGTGGTTGTGGCTCACCTGGGCCAAGGGATGAACCTTACACTGACGATTTACCATAGTGAGGGTCCGTCGCGGTCCCGTGAAGCTCTAGGTAGGATTTTCTGTCTGCGACGAGTTCTCACCAATTAATGGTACGAGGGGGCGGAAAGACCGCTTCTTTTTCGACTTTTGTCATATTCTTCTACTGCTTTTCTTTTCCGCATGCATGTAACGCACCTTACCCCCAGTCTTGGGGAAAAGAGGAAGATGATGAAGAAAAAAAAAAAACAGACAAAGTAAACATATTTGCAACATAAGTTATATATAAATATATTACAAGGTTATTATATATATATATATATATATATATATATATATATATATATATATATATATATATATATATATAGAATAGTTATATATATATATATATATATATATATATATATATATATATATATATATATATAAAATGGGGAAAAATTATATATTTCTACAAATTTATACCTCCGTTCAGGCTAAATTCAAAATGGTTCAGCTCCTACTTACGTCAGAATTATTTTCACATGGAATTTAATTACAAAAAAATACTGTTTTTCGGACTCCGGCTAAATTTCAAAATTGTTTAGCTGCAACTTCTGGCAAAATTATTTTCACTTGCAAAAGAAAATTTACTTTCACTTGCAAAAAAAAAATTATTGAAAAAATGTGTATTTGCCTCCGCCTGCTGGCACCTACCCCGGTTTCATTTCAGAATTATTTTCACTTACAAAAAATTTCTTGATTTCCAAAACAAATTTATACTACGGCTCCGGCCTCAGATTGCATTTATATGATTGAGAAAGAGGCTGAGTGAGCCTGGGCCGGAGTTTGTGCAAAGAAAAAAAAATTACATTTTCTAAAAAATGAAAAAAAAAAAAAATACATATTTCATCCTTGAAAATTGATTTGTAACTTCGAACCTGGAAATGAAATTTTAGTTTGACACCTCTCAAAGAAAACCATCTATCTAAAAAAAAACTAAGAATTTCCAAACAAATATAACACCATGATGTAGAGGAGGGATTTTTCTAATAATTAGAATAAAAAAAAAAAGTGAAATTTTTCATTTTTACTCTGAAAAGTTTGGGGTCAACAAGTAGATGAGGTTACAGCATACGACATTCGTGTAGTAATATCTTAATATGATATAAATGTGGCTCCATATAGTTCAAAGATCTTGACCATAAGGTAACGCACGTGTTTAAGATAACTGAATCCGTGGTGTGAGCAAGAGGTTTACAAGCACCAATTTTATATTCTGTTTCCCTCTTACATACTTGTAATAACTGTGTAAAAGTTTCAGCTGCAAAAATAAAAATAAAAAATAAAATAAAATTATATATATATATATATATATATATATATATATATATAAAATAATAGAATATATATATATATATATATATATATATATATATATATATATATATATATATATATATATATATATATATAATAAGGTTATAGATATAGTGTTACTATATGGAATAGACTCTAGTCCAGATACTTATTTGAAAGTTGTATGTCTAGTATTTTTTCAATTTCTAATTTTAATATATTTAAATATTTTCTTTAAAACATAGTTAACTTGGATTAAACGTTAAAAGTTTGGGTGCTAATCCTTTAAAAGGATGTTATATAAATTCGACATGATATCGAAAAATCGCCAAACACTACGCGTGGAACCCAACAATGTTACGTGTCAGCTAAAACTCCAATAGAAGGGAGCGAAAGAGTTGACAAAAAAATTTTATCATGCAACAGAAAAATGTTAGCTTTTTTTTTTTTTATTTATATTTTCGTTTCTGTATTATAATGATTTTATTCCTTTGTTTTCAATCACTCCAGGGTCACCAAACGTGGAATAGACTGTAAGTCTAGGCCTATCCCAACAAAAAATTACTTCAATATTTTCACTGTTACTTTTTCTTTATTTGAATATTTTTCCTTAGCTTAGCTCACTTGGATTAATTAAAAGTTTGTTTCCCTTATTATTTATTTAAGTAACTAATTTATTTGTACTTTGTACATAATATTACATTTAATCTAGGATACGTAATTTATAAGCGTGCAACGCGCTAATAATATATTTTTCGTTCTCATCATTTCAAAAACCAGAGTTACCAACACTACATATTTAAAGGCGTGTTCTCGGCAACAATATTACGTAATTCTTAAAGTGTATTCAGTCAAACATATAAAAAAATATTTTATAAAAATCATATTAAATGTTGTTTACACTCGATAATGAACAATTGTTATATATATATATATATATATATATATATATATATATATATATATAGTATATATCTAGTATTTATATATATATATATATATATATATATATATATATATATATATATATATATATATATATATATATATATATATATATATATATAGGGTGATTCAAAACCTCTGCAAAAAACTCGGAGGGCTGATAGAGCAAACGATAAGGAACATTTATTGTTAAATAAGCTATGTTGTATGACGCTTCGTTTCAAAGTTACGGATGATGTAAGATAAACCACGTGATGTTGTTTGACGCGTCGTTACTTCGTAACAGGAGATTTTGGGTATTCTAATGTTATGTATGTGTGCGTGCGTACATCTGTGTACTCCGAGAGTTGATAGAGGTTAACTCGGGAAGAGTGTAGTGATCCATTCGTAATCGATGCCTACAACTGAATCAACGATGAATTGGGAAAGGTAAAGGTATTGACACGTTTCCGAAGGACGTTAAGTGTACACACATGTACGCACGTACAAACACATTAAAATTGAGTAACCTAAACCGTCGGTAACCTACATGCAACGCGTCACACAACATAAACTAGTGTACCTTCAATTACCGTAACTTTGGATTTTCTGACTGCGACGAGTTCTCACTAATAGGTATAGAGGGGGCGGGCTTTCTTTTCGACTTGTCATATTCTTCTACAACTTCTCTTTTCCGATGCATGTCACGCACCTTACCCCAGTCTTGAAAAAAAGGATGATGATATATATATATATATAGGTTATATATAAAAGAAGAGTATATATATATATATATATATATATATATATATATATATATATATATATATATATATATATATATATATAGTATATATGTTATATATATATATATATATATATATATACATATATATATATATATATAACTGATACAAAATCAGTTTAGAAAGTAAAGAGAAATATATATATATATATATATATATATATATATATATATATATATATATATATATATATATATATATATATATATATATATATATATATATATATATATATATATATTATTGAGTTTTAATATTATCCAAAATTCTTAATATTTCTTCAATTAATCTGCAAAAATTGACGATGATGATGACGATGATGATGACGAAGGATTAATTGTCCCATTTTTAACATTTATGTATAGGATAAATATATATATATATATATATATATATATATATATATATATATATATATATATATATATATATATATATATATATATATATATATATATATATATATATATATATATATATATATCAGTGTCGGCTCGTGGTAAAAAATTTTGAGTAGGCAAATCAATATATATATATATATATAGAAAGAGTATATATATATATATATATATATATATATATATATATATATATATATATATATATATATATATATATATATATATATATATATATATCAGTGATGTATAGTCCGCAACTTTTGATTCGAACTGAACCGAATCCGTGTGTGGAAATGCTCGAATCCGAATCCGAATCAACACCTTCGGATTCGAATCCGAATCCGCGTGTGTGGAAATGTTCGAATCTGATCCGAATCCATATAAAAAGCTTGAATCCGAATCCGAATCTGATCCGGATTCGAACTGAATCCGATTCGAATCCTTCCACTTTTTACAAAATTATACAAACTTCAACCAAATATGACATTTCTTTTCAAATATTTATGGATAGCTATAGAGATAAAATTGTTATTTTCATTTTGAAGTTTTTCCTTTATTTAAACTGCCTGATACAGATATTTATTTTCTGACGATAACTACTTAATCCATTATATATATATATATATATATATATATATATATATATATATATATAGCATATATATATATATATATATATATATATATATATATATATATATATATATATATATATTTAGAAAAGAGTACAAATCTATATATATATATATATATATATATATGGTGAAATTTGGTTTAAGCCACAACTCATATCTCAAAAAACTACAATAGCTACAGCGAAAAGGAATACATTAAGCTGGAATGTTGGTCCACTCTTAGTGCGGAAAATGTAAAAAAAAAAAAAAAAAAAAATAATAAGAAAATATATCTCAAAACTACAATAGCTACAGCGAAAGGAATACATTTTTGAATTTGGTAAAATTTTAGATAGGAAAATGTAAAAAATAAAATAAAAAATTATTGTTAATAATTAAAATGATTAGACAGCCTATTTAGTGACCTTTTATTGGTTTTATACGCTACTCGTTAAAATAAATAGATTGCCCTTCTCTATTAAATTTCTGTTTTTTGCTTTACTAAAGAATACCCCCAAGGTATACCGCACCGATGGTAGAGTCGGCGTCTCTCGGCCTTCCGGGGAACGTAGACTACCTCACCTCCGGGAGGGTCTCCGGAAACCCTGCTCTTTTTGGTATTTGGGTGTCGCGGGGATTCCTCCGCCCCTCCTCTACGGAGTATGGAAAACGTCCCCCCTGTGTTCCCCGTCGGCTCGAGCCCCTACATTGCTGTAATACCTTTACAATAATATATATATATATATATATATATATATATATATATATATATATATATAATATATAGTATATATATATATATATATATATATATATATATATTATGTCATCTTATTCTTAAAAAAAATAAATAAATAATATTTTGTTTATTTTAATTATTATTTTTTTTTTACATTTTCCTCCTAACTAAAATTTTACAAGGATTCCAAAATGTATTCTTTTCGCTGTAGTTATTGTAGTTTTTGTGAGATTTATATTTTTTTTTTTTTTTTTTTTACATTTTCCGCACTAAAATTTAACCATCATTCCAACAATGTATTTCTTTTCGCTGTAGCTATTGTAGTTTTTGAGATATGATTTTTTTTACAGTTTCCGCAATGGGGTCCCTTAGTCATGATTCCAACAATGTATTCTTTTCCTGTAGCTATTGTAGTTTTTGAGATATGGATCGATGATATTTGTCGCTCTAAACCAAATATCACCTAAAAAACAAAAAATTTCACAATTTTGTCGGTAATAAAACTATTATAATAAGTGAGCTTCCACACCTTTAAAAATATATATGCCCTTTTTTATTTCGTCACGACATTTTATTTTTATGAAAGAATTTATGCATTCGGACAAGTTATTTTTTAAAATTTTTAGTGTGAAGCTTAAAAATGATATAATATATATATATATATATATATATATATATATATATATATATATATATATATATATATATATATATATATATATATATATATATATATATATATATATATATATATATATATATTATAGAAGAGCCACAATCCATATCTCAAAAACTACAATAGCTACAGGGAAAAGGAATACATTGTTGGAATCCTGGCAAAATTTTACCGAGGAAACTGTTAAAAAAATCAAAAAATCTCGAAAACTACAATAGCTACAGGGAAAGAACACATTTTTTAAATCCTTGTAAAATTTTAGTAAGAAAACAAAATTAAACAAAAATTGGCTATTTTTTTGGGGGAGCTGGGACATAGTATATACTATATATATATGAGAGTATATATATATATATATTTATTACAGCATATATATATAGTTATATATATATATATATATATATATATATATATATATATATATATATATATATATATATATATTATTTGTAAAAGGTATTACACGGGGCGGAGGATCCCCGCGACACCCAAATACCTCCCAAAGAGCGGGGGTTCCGAGACCCTCCCCGAGGGGAATTAGTCTCACTCCCGTGAGTTTCTCGGAAGGCCCAGGCGACCACTCCTGCCATCGGTGCGGTATACCCTTGGGCTATTCTTTAGTTAAAAAAAAACTTACGAAAGTCTATTTATTAATCGAGTAACCAATAAAAAGGTCTCTAAATAGTTTTCAATCATATTACTGCTATAATTGTTATTAAACAATAATTTTATCTCATATTTATTTTTTTTTTTTACATTTTCCTAACTAACATTTTACCAGGATTCCATAAATGTATTATTATCTATTGTAGTTTTTGAGACATGGATTGTGGCTCTCCAGAGAAAACACCATAATATATATGATACAGCATATATATATACATAAGGTATATATATATATGTATATATAGAGGGCAGAGTTATGTTGCTGTTAGGTGCATATAGTTATTTTGATATTTCCTTGTATGTAGTAAGGTAATGTATCTATATGCGAATTTGTTTGGAAAAGACAATTTCTTTCAAGGTCAGGATTTATTTAAAAGTATATTAAAACAGATATCTGAATTTCAAAACATCCATCCTAACTACTATTCTAATTATTATTATAAGGTATTTTTCCTCCTCTCTCAATAAAATGTTCAAAAGAATTGTTTTTCGGAACGTAGAAACGTTTCCTTTACTTTTTTACAGTAAGTATTTCAAGAGAGAGATTTCATGAAGAATATTTTCTTTATTTAACTAATTTAGTTAAAGCTGAATTTTTGTTCGAATGCATTCATTTGTCAGAAAATAATAAATGTCGTGATAATAAAGGTCCTATATATATATATATATATATATATATATATATATATATATATATATATATATATATATATATATATATATATATAAGTAAAAACAACCCCAAAAATCAAAATAAATAAATTAATTTACTTTACGTCCCTTTCGCCAACCAAAAAGTAATTATTTAACTTTCAATTTTGTACGTTGATTGGTCAATAATAATAGAAATACGCCTTTTGATTGGCTCCTAACTCCTGTGATTGGCTCCTAAATGATTGTGCAATTTTGTTCTGTTTTCATTTTTTTGATTTTTTAACATCCTGTAGAAACAAGAAATAGACTCCTCGAATCCGGATTCGGAATCAAGCTCTGAATCCGAATCCGTGTGCACGTTCGAACTGAATCCGAATCGATTCAGTATCCTCCGGATCTCCAATCCGAATCCTAACTGCAGGAATGTTCGACCTAACCAATCCGAATCCAAGCACCTATGGATTCGAATCTGAATCTGCATTCGATACCTGCCCATCACTTGATATATATATATATATATATATATATATATATATATATATAAATAGAAAGAAAAAAAAATATAGAATATATATATATATATATATATATATATATATATATATATATATCTAGGTTTAGAATACCTCAATTGAATGAAAGGTTTCATATACGAATCACTCACTGTATTGCCCCATATTCTAACATTTGAATTTCAATAGGGCCTTACAACACTCGAAAAAGAATTTAGTAATTTTTAATGAAACTTAAATCTAATACGATTCCAATATCCCCGTATTTATAAAACCAACAGCTCAATTTTATTAAAAACACACAAAATCAGTAATAAATTAATATAATAAATAATATGAAAATCTTATTATTACTAACTAAAACTCCACACAAAATCATTCCCATTATTAACATGAAATGGAGCTACTGCTGGCTTGCAGAGCTCACATGCAACAAAGTAGCGAGGAAGAGTGTGACTCATGTCTTCCCACTTGGTTTTTTGAGTCAATAATTTTAAATGAAAATTAAAAATTAATAAGTCGGGTATAAGAGATGATCAAGTTAGCATAAATTATTAATTAGTTAATTATTATAATTATCCAAAGTTATTAATAATATTATTATTTCTTGTTAATGCAATTTAAATGGGGGATTATTTAAAAAAAAAAAAATGACTGCTACTGACTCGTCAGGTACACTTGCCTAGCTTTAGAGAATAAGGAACTATTTTTTTGACTCCGAGAAGTAACAATTGTATTTTCACCGATCGCTACTATTAAAGGAATCGAGTAGAAATTGATGTCGGCCCGGTATCTTAAAGCTAGCCTTCGAACGAAATCATTTATATCATATATATGATATATATATTATATTATATAGCATATATATATATATATATATATACATATATATATATATATATATATATATATATATATATATATATATATATATATATATATATATGTTTATATATTATATATATATATATAGTATATATATATATATATATATATATATATATATATATATATATATATATATATATATATATATATATTTATATATATACATATTATTATATATAATATATATACATATATATATATATAGTTATACATATATATATATGTATATATTAGTTATATTATATATATATATATATATATATATATATATATATATATATGCTA
>JABUQX010086901.1:40000-45000 GCA_015478945.1 Trachelipus rathkii
ATATATATATATATATATATATATATATATATATATATATATATATTGTTGTTATATATAGCATATAAGATATATAAAGTTATATTGGAGCACTATATATATATATATATATATATATATACCGGTATATATATATATATATATATATATATATATATATATATATATATATATATAAATATACCGGGTATATATATATATATTATATATATATATATATATATATATGATATATATATATATATATATATATATATATATATATATATATATATATATATATATATATATATATTTTTTTTTATTTTTTTGAGTCAGTGTACAGGACCCACCATGTCTCACAGAGAAGCGGCCATACTGGCTGAAAAAGATGAAGATATATATATATATAAATAGCATATATATAGTTATATATATATATATATTATTGTTATTATATATATATATAGTATATATATATATATATATATATATATATATATATAATATATATATATATATATATATATAGAAGACGTTATATATATATATATATATATATATATATAGATATAGGTTATATATATATATATATATATATATATATATATATATATATAGGGAATCCTCCTAGTTACTATTTTCCCCCCCATGAATAGTTATAATGAGAAACCATTTAGACATTTAAGAGAAACAAACACATGAAACGTGGAAACAAGAAAGGTTAAGTGACTTCCTTAAATATATGAGGGATGAATGAAGAGGGCAAAAAAAGAGAGAAGATAAGCTAGAATGGGGTAGGAGAGGAATGAGGCACTATGAAGGTGTTTACAATTAGGGCAACAGGAAGAATTCTCACAAGGGATGCAAGACAAGCTCCCACATTGCATGCAGACTTCCTGCATGCTCCTGCAGTATTTTCATGGATGGCATTTAAAGAAGCATCTGGGTTGCGGAATGTGAGTACTGACACCATAGCTCACAAATCTGATTTTAACTTTGGTAGGACAAAATGGAACACTAAACATCAGTAATGAGGATTTGGAGAAAGAGGGGTATCCTTGATAGGAAGGAAGTGGTACACAATGGTAATTGGAAGGAATTTTTTTTCTTCATATTGTTCAGAGAGTAATCTGTGGAATCTTCTCGTATTTCAGGAGCATATATCTTGCCCTTCAACAAGTTGCGGAAGTCATCTGGAGAAGAAACTACGGAAACATTTTCTAGAGAGGTTAGTGAAGACAGTTTGCTCTGCAAACCTGAGCTTGCTCTAACCAGGAGAACCATTCCTCATAATACTTGCTTGAGGTTCAGCATCATTCAACACATGTTTGAAGGCTTCACTTAAATGGAGGGTGGTGTATTCCATTATTGCTTTGGATGAAGCATATTGAAGCTAAAAGTATGTTGGAATGTTGATTCCTTGGGGATACAGGTGGTGGTGGTAGGTCTAAATGTAATGATGTATTGTGAGACTTCTCCAGTGAATGCCGCAGTTTGTTCCACTTTGAAGGTGAGAACTACTCATGGAGCAAGAAGACAAAGATGAGAGATAGTCTAGAGTAAGGTAGCAGCTGAGATGAGGGAACCAAGAGAATAAGGTGAGACATTGCTATAAAGAATTCATCAATAAAGGCACCAATACCCTAGCTTTTGATAGGCTGGTTAGCCAGGTGTGTGTGTGTGTGCGGGAGGGTGTTAAGAAAGACAAATGGTAAGAATATTTTTTTAAAATGTTTATTATCATTTTTCAATTTCATATTTAATCATATCACTAATTCACCATTAAAGAAATCACCATAACAATAAAGCAAATGAGCATTTACCAAAATAAAAACATGCATTAAAGGTGGAAGGGAGAGGATGGTGCATCACTGTCATGCCCAAGCGGGAGCCAATAAAGCAAGTCAAAGTCAAAATCTTAGTTTGTGGCCCAAGCTGTGGATGTGGCTTTGGGGACTAGGCTAGCCACCAAACATCATGCCTGGGAGCCCTAATCTTATAACTTCATTCACCACAGGCACCAGGGTTGCGGAGTCGGAGTTGGGGAGTCAGTAGTTTTGAAGAGGGTGGAGTCGGAGTCGGTAATTTTGAAGAGGGTGGAGTCGGAGTCGGTAATTTTGAAAAGGGTGGAGTCGAAGTCGGTAACTTTCAAGATAGAGTTGGAGTCAGAAATTTTTAAACTGACAAAGTTATAAATTGTGACTCTGTGAATGACTTCAATCACTTCATGCAAGTTTATTGACTTTCGACTTCCACATCACAAAATGCAATTGCAACTTCGAAGATTTTTAGCCAAGCACCTTTATGTTTCAATTTGATTATATTCTAATAAATTCAACCTTCAACCTTGTACCATCTATATTTAAGATGCTGAAGGAATAAAAGACTCCATGGTACGAAGATAAATTTCTCTCATTGACAATGATATTATACTAGCTGTTGTTTATATTGATCCAATCTACAGGGTAAGCTTAACTGAAGAACAACAACAGAAAGCTAAATCTGCACTTTGCAATGTGGCCATTTGTATTAAAGGGTTGCAGGAAGTTCAAGAAGAAAAGGATACATCTAAACATATTGTAAGTGATGAAACTACAACTATCTCCGTTACTACCTTCTCAAGTCATTCTTCAGAAAGTTCAGAAGATTAGTATGAAAAGCTTCTAGATATTGAAGAGCTTAGTCGAAAGCGTCGATTGATTCAAGAAAAAGGTCAAGGTCCTAATCCTTGTACACAATATTCCATAACTTTAAATAAAATTTCTTTGCTGCACTGAAAGAAGTCGAAAAAATTGATGTAACTTCGAAGAGTATCAAGACATTGAACAAGAAGCTGAAATTGCTGTTACTGCTCTACCTCCAACGCAAGTTAGCGTTGAACTGCTTTTTCTGCTCTTCGCATTATAAAATCAGACCAAAGAGGAAAATGAAGGAGAACCTGGCAGATGCTATTCTATTTTTAAGAACTAATCATTCAATGAGTAGATGATATTATATGTAAGTTCATGTAAATAAGTAATGTAGTAGTTTATATATATATATATATATATATATATATATATATATATATATATATATATATATATATTTATATATATATATGAGTATATATATATATATATCTCTATATACACAGATAGAACGATATAGCATATATATATATATATATATATATATATATATATATATATATATATATATATATATATATATATATATATATATATATATAAACTGTGAGACCCCCCCTTCCCTAAATTATTTAAGTTATCAAAATTTTTGATGGCTTAAGTCTCTTAATTATAATTTTTAATAATAATAAAAATAATAGTTAATCAAAAGCCAAATAAGAGTAAATGTTTTTTTTAATAGAAATGAGGAAACATATTTTTAGTTGGTGAAGATTTCTTAGTTGAAGTGGTGGCTGTTAACCCCACATATATATATATATATATTGGTTATAAAGATATAGGGATATTATATATATACATATATATTTAGCATATTATATTATATTGCTATATTATATATATATATATATATTATATATTATATTGTTATATATATTACATATATATATTATAGCTGGCTATTATTATTATTATTATTATTGGTTATTGCTATATATATATATATATATATATATTATTATTATTATATATATATTATTAAGTTATTATTATATGTTATATATATTATATATATATATATATAATATTATATAAGTTATTATATAGTTATGTTATATATATATATATTACATATATATACATATATATTATATATATATTATATATATATATATATTATTGTTATTGGTTGTTGTTAGATATATAAAGAATATATTATTATATATTATATATATATATATATATATATATATATATATTATATATATATATATATATATTATAGAGTATATATATATATATATATATATATATACATATTACATATATATTATTATGCCATATATATTATATATTGCTGCTACTAATATGGTTGTTACAAGTTGTTGTTAAGAAGAAAGAGCATATACATTATATGCTATATTATTATTATTATTATTATTATTATTATTATATATATATTATATATATATATTATTATTATACATACGGTATATATATTATATATATTATTATATATATATATATAGCATATATATATATATAAGGTTATATATATATATATATATATATATATATATATATATATATATATATATATATATATATATATATATATATATATAATATATATATATATTATTTTTTTTTTATCTTTCTTTTTTTCTCCAGGAACGATTCTTCATCCTGTCAGCCGCGCAAGCATCTTTCTCCAGACGTCCCCCTCCTGCACTATTCCTCTTCTCTTCAGCGCTCTCATATTTGGTAGCTGACATCTTTCCAGAGAGTCCTCCACCGATTCCGCTTATCTCTTCTTCGGTCTTCCCTTTGGTCTTCACCCCTCTGGTGTCCATTTCCATCTTCTTTTCGGCATTCTCTCCTGCTCCATCCTCCAGATGTCCCCACCATCTCAATCTCCCCACATCCATCTTCAGTGTCATCTTCTTCTCACCTATATCTTCTCTAATAACTTCATTTCTTATTCTTTTTCTCTTACTCTTTCCAATCATAGTTCTTAATATCCTCATCTCCGCCGCTTGTATTCTACTCTCCTCTCTTTCTCGTTGTTGTCCATGTTTCCGCTCCGCACAGCAGTGTGGGAGTCAGTATGCTGTAAAAATCACTTTCTTAACCTCTATTCCGATGTTTCTCTCTTTCATCATGGGTATACCGCTCTCATAACTAATCCATACTTTTCCATTCTTCGTAATCTCTTCTCCACTTCCTCCCCTTCTGTCAAAACATCCGAGATAATTGCAGGCATTTACCGCCTTCACCTTCCCCTCCTCCTCTCTCACCATCATTCTCATCCCTCCTCATTTCCTCCTCCGATTACTGTTAATATTCTGTCTTCTGTATGTTCATCTTCATCCCTGCTTCCTCCAACTC
>JABUQX010086901.1:50000-61846 GCA_015478945.1 Trachelipus rathkii
ATAGTTAGTGTTTCCAGTCCATTTAATTTATATGTGGCTCTGGAAGAGATATTGCTGATGTGGCGGGTGAATGTCATACGTGTTTCAAAGGTCAAACCCAGTAAGGTGGATTGTTTGTTGAGAGGGAGTTTATTGTCTGGTAGGAATATTGCTTGGTGGATGTTAGATTCTCTTCTGTCTGAGGTGAGTAACGTAATAGTGGATTTTGCAGGTGATGCCTCATTATGTTCATTGCTAGCCAATGTTCTAATTGGTTTATATATTGCTGTAATTCTCTGTATGCTACATTTAAAGAGGGATTTTTAGTTGTGATTGTTAGATCATCAGCATAACTATTAAATTTTTATGGAAAGGGTAGTAGAATGAGGAATTTAATTCTATACTGGTATCTCTGGCTAGTAGGAGTTGGGGCAGGTAAATGGAACTTACGAACACAAAGTTCAAAAAGGTTGAGAAAGTGTAAACGGAAACCTCTGAGCCCAGACAACGCTAGAATGACGATCATGCGGATAACTACCATATATTGTTATATAAAACTTAACACATTTTTGAAAAGGGAATTGATCATCCACAGAAAAGCGTCACTTCCCAGAAAATTGGGTTATAAGAAAAAGAAACAATGAAAAAACTTGAAATTTAAAGAAAAATCCAATTCACTATCTTAGATAAATACCTTTAAAGCGTCAATAATTGTATCTGACTTGAAGATTATCGCTTGAAAGTAGCGAAGCTCTTGTTTTTGTTCTTCTAATAACTGATGGTAGATGCAGCTTCCTCTAGCGGGAGGTTGAAAATCTCTGGACCCCAAGTGTTAGCACAGATAACCGCGTAACCTTGGGGGTGAGTTATTCTCGGTGATGCCGATTTAAGTGGTAAAGTTACTCATTAACTCTCTCATAGTCATTTATCAAGGTATTGAAGATAGATAAATAGGTTAAAAGAAAGATAATGAAAATAGTATATAAGTTTAATAGAATAAGCAATTTCAGAAAAGTGAATTATATTATAAACAGTAACCGACTGTGTCGAAAATCTAAACTGGTTTGCGCAACAAACTAAGGAATAACCTGACAATGAACATGAAAGTCGTTGTAGTGTTGATACTATGTAAGTACAATCAAAACAAGTATTACTTGTCTTTTACAATAAAATTTCTTCTCTCTACTGAAGTATATGAATATATAAACAATTTAAATAGAATTCTTCAATTAATCCAATATAAGTATCTTTTATTTCAGATTCTGTAGAAAGTTGGAGATCTGTCATCAACGGCTTGTAGAACAACACAACAAAGAAAATAAATTACGGAAGTCCACAAGGAAAATGTTGCAGTGAAAGATCTTCCTTCAAGGAAATGTTGACCCTAAGCTTCTAAACTTCAACCAAGTTCCAAAAGAAAACCAAAACCAATATGTAAACAGGCTCCAAAGCCAAGTTCAAAAAACCCACATATATAGAAATAAACTTTATATGACGGCGTTCCCCAAGGATACAAGGACTCCACACCCTAGAAATACACGTTATTATGATTGGACAAGGACTACAGGACGCCACGACTAAAACATACAGTTATATAGGATTCCGAGGCATACATAGACCTACACCCATTAGAAATCACGTTAATGAAGGAATTCTCCAACAATGCAGGACGACCACATAAGAACATACACGTTATGACGGAAGTTCCCTCGAGGAATACAGACGTCCACACATAGAACATACAGTATTACTACGGAGTTACAAAGATACAAGGACGCAACTCTGAACCAAACTTATATATGAAGTTCCAAGTATACAAGGACGCCACACCTGTAGAACATACACTTACAGGGATTTCCCCAAGGCATATAAGAGCCATGCCTGTAGAAACATAACGTATATGATGATTCTTCGAAGCTACAAGGCAGTCACGCATTAAACATACACGTTATATTGATGATTTTGTCCCTCTCAATAGACATACAAGACGCCACACTCTAGAACATACACGTTATTATTGTATGGAGTTCCCAAGTGCCATCTTATTGTCACATTCAATTTTATATGCGATTCGCCACACAACTAACATTATCTCTCCATAAATATGTAATTTAGGCAGTAAGACTCACATCACAACTCAAAAGTCCTCTATAAATATAGCAACAAAGAACTAACCAATATATATAGGCTCCATTGTACATAGAATTACATCAAATCTTCAATCTTCATCTTTTTCATATTAATTTTCTGTCTTTTCAATCATCTTCTTCCCCCATTATATCTTTTTTTTTTTTGAATCCACCCATTCATCCCGAAAAAGTAAGTTAAATTTCCTCTCTTCTTTTCCCGTCACAGCAACCTTGGCTATCGATCTCTTCCGTCATGGTCTTTAGTATCGACATTCTTTCTGGGATAGGGAACTGTGATTTGTCACGTGAAGATACGGCCGGAATTCCCAGACAGTTTACCCCTCCCCTATACTTGTTACAAATGCAACTATTCTTCACGTAGTTCCTAAGATTATACCCAAGTGCAGAATCTCCTCAGTGGTTAAGCCGAGGCTCGGGTTCGTACAATTGCCGTCGGGAAGGACTGTTTTTTCTTCTGTACCCTCATCCCCAGAAGAAATGTGAGGTGAGCTAAAGACCCATGCGGGAAGACATCCTGTTATTTAACTTTGTCTTATATGTTTATTGTATCAACTCTCATTCATAGAACGTAGCTTGTGGTTTTTAAAATTTCTTTTTATGAAGGTCATTAAGAAAGCTTTATTAATGGGATTATCTCAAGTGAGTAGACGATCGAGTGTAACTGTTATGCTGACTCCTAGATTAATGAGCGAGTAGTGATTAGGATTAGTATATCACACGATATATGCGTCTGACACACACACGGTGAGTATGCATTGATAAGCTGCATTTATAGAGCAGAGTATGATAGTAATATCAGCATACTGAATTCTATAATCAGGTTGTTAACAAAGTGAGAGAGAGGAGATATCTATGTGTCGTGAGTACAGCAAATCTGTTTACTTCTGCCTTTAGCGCAGTTAACATACACAAAGATGAAAATTGGTTTAACAAGCTACAGTGTTCGTAGGTTTATTTTCTAACAAACCTGCTTCTAAGTTGTAATCCTTTCATCAGCGATAATTAAGAGAGTTGGGCATAGGAGCTGGTCTAGGGCTGGTGCTCAGGTAGGCAGTACGCCAATCGACGATACGGGCATCGAATACCCATATATCATCATACGAAAATATCAGAGGATAAAGCCATGTTTGCAAATGGTACCATTAACATTGCAATAAAATATTAAGGTAGAAACTCTCCTTTTCAATCCAAATCATACATTTTTGGATCTTTACCTAAGCCAAATTCATATATTTTGGGCTTTTTGAATCTATTTAGGTAATTTAGTAATAATTAGCCTTTTAATGTTATATATGATTAGGTATTTTATGTAATTTTTTTGCTTATGGATATTCAATTATACCCTATCCCCATTGATATAGCCTTTTAGGCTTAACTAGCCTTTTTTGAAAATTTTTATGCATTTGAGCTGGAGCGCAAAGTTATGGTTTACTGGGGTAGGTGCGATCCCGATTTGCGCTATCTGCTGCCTTGTGGTACTTGTCCGATACGAGCGGCTGCTCTTCGCTCCCGCGCACAGGATGCTGTTGTACGGTGAGTGATGCCTGTGTTAACTCCTCTAGTGATCTTTATTTGTGTTTCGTCATATTTTATTCTACTAGCTATGTTTATTTTGGTTTATCTTCCGCGAAATATACTGCAGGAACGCAAACTATATACTTTCATAATGCGGAAGAATGAGTTTGACATTGCTTTGGAAAACATATTTGCAAAAATGGGAGACCACAGTGCATCTTCTTTAAAAGCGCCGTCTACATGTTTGATCGGAAGTTTTGGAGTTGCATATGCAAAATTGTAGTAGGATTGCAACGTCTCCCCTTGTCTCGCGTGTTAAACACTAAGTATGTTTCTGTAAACCTGCTGCCTATACTACATTAAGAGCTATAAAATAGTAGCACAAGCAGCCCTGATTTCCAATTTCCAGTCCCATGTTATCAATAACGCTACCCGTAGTATTGTATTTTCAACACTTCCACAATGAAACAAAGTTGTTTACTGCAACACAAGATGATAAACTTTCTGAAATATACTTGTCCATATACCTCGCGAAGGTGACAAACTCGGTAAGAAGGCTGTTCTCTGTCTCTATTCGGCCCTCCACATTAGCTTTCGAAATTCCCTGGAATGATATTCCTAAACCACTAATGAAAATTTTATATCAAGAATGTTTTAAATTTTTGTTTTATCATACAAGTACCGAGAATTTGAGAGAATACTTAACAGAATAAAATCAACTCAGAAGACTCCATAAGTCTATTTCTGAACAAAGCAAATGATTATAGATTTCGCAAACATAACCTCTGATAGTTTGCGGAAATCATAGAGACAAGCGCGTAGAGGATTTCATCCAGAACAACCCCCAGCTGAAAGCGTATATCCCTTACAGGATCGGTAAAATACTATATTATAGTGTATATTTTATGAAGCATTTAATATAATGCATTATCTGTCTATACTTATTTCTTAATTTCTCTCCTATTATTCTAAGTATATATATATTAGTATATCATATATATATACCGCTCTATTGAAGGATGGCGAATGAAAGATGGATTGGAAAGATTAAAAGAGAGATCATTAAAGAAGTAGGGGTAGGAAGAAAAAAAAAATTGAAATAAATTCCTGAAAGTGTCACACAGCATGTGGGTTGCTGTGCCGGAGGATTGATCATATTTTATGTAGTGTGATTTATTTTGATTAATAACCTACAAACCGCGTACAAAAACGCAGGCACAAAACTATCTATTTTATTTTTTTTAAATCATAAAAGTGTTATCACTGATACGACAAAAGAGCGCAATACGTGCATGAAATAGATCAACGGGAATCCTACCACATGCTGAGGAAACATAACGGATCAAGAGGTTATTCGATTAAAGAATGTTAGCTACTGGAGGAAAGCAAAATAGTTGTACTCGTCTTCTGAATGGGGAAGGGGGGGTGAGTCCGATAATATCAAGGCTGATTCCGGAAAGAAGTAAATATTGTCGGAAGAGGAGTCGGCAGCTGAGATGGTTCGCAACCACAAATACATGCGAATGGTAAGTATTTATCCACGCAGAAGAACGAACAGTATGGGGTTCTCTCTACCTATGTGAATAACCACAAGTGATGATTGAAACCATTATAAAAATTTGAAAGTATGAGATTAATATCTTGGGGACGTATAGTAACGAACGCTAATAAAAGTAGTAAAAACATAATATAATTCGCTGAATCAAGAGCAAGGCTATGAGGAAACTGCATAATTAGCTATTTAGGTATATAATACGATGCGCAAGCAGATCGATATCTTAGATGAGAATCACTAGTAGAGAGCGTCAGCTGTGACAGAGCAATAACACGCAAAAGCTACAAGGATAATTTTTGGCTTGAAGAAAGAAAGAAAAAGTTGAAGACATTACGAAAAGTATTTTGTTTTAAGTTCATAGAGGGAAACATGTCAAGTTAAATTCAAGAAATTTTGTTCCTGATCTACCTGTTAGGAAAGTAAGTAATATTAAATTGGCTTTCTCAATAAAATTTTCTATACTTTGGGTCAAAAAATTATTTTAAATACGCTTGTAACAAAAAGTATAAATTTACTCCAATTGAGTCAATCATTATTTCGTTCATATTTACTTTAATTACGTATTGGTCATGAATTAATTATTTTAGTTTAGATAATTAAATTTGAAGAAAAAAACCATTTAATTAGAATTTTGATTAAAGCCTATTTAGTTAAATAATTTACAATACCATTTTGCACAATACTAATTTCCTTCCATCTCTAATTCATTATTTACTCTGTCGTTAAGTGACACTTCTTTTATTCAGAAGGAATACAGTTACGTTTTTCCTATTCTTTCTACTGGATGTCAAGGTTATACTTCATTCAGTGCCCTATGAGTATCGCGAATTTATGGATAAAAACGGTAGCATTGAATATCTACGCTGAAATGCGTTCTTTTTCGAGTAGGACGTTGTGATTGGCTTAGAATGATAAATCTCGGATCTGTTACCGTACGATGTGAAAATTAGCTATTTATCATGCAACGCGGAGGTCCGTGTTAGAATCCCGGATGACGAGTAAATCTTCTTGTGACTCATTTATTAAATTTAAGCGTTCTTTTTGGGACGTGGGATGGCTTATGTGTATAAGGCTCGATTAGTTATCTTCAGCTAACGCGGAGGTCCAGTGTTCGTATCCCGCTGATGAAGAGTAAACTCTTCTGTGACTCATTCATAGTTATCAAACTGCCCAGAGGCCAGAGATATTTTTATCATCTTTCAGGTATATAAAAGTATTCGACTATTTTTTAATCAGAACAGTGATATATCAAACATTTTGTCATAGCGTCTTAGTCACGTTGTCCAATCATGACCATGCGTAAATTACTTCCCCTCATTTACTATTTTCATTGAGTACAATATCATTCATATAATTTTTGCTTAATACGGTTAATTTAGATTTTTTCTTTAGAGGACATCAGTAAGCCCTTAACCAATTCTGTTCTCATTACTCATATTTATATGTTGTTATACAAGTTACATTAAATCTTATTATCTTTCATATTTCGGTGATATTTTTCTATAGGCCCGAGTTCGAACGTGACTGAAAGTCTAACAGGATTTTTAGACTATTCCAATATCAACCAAACTGCGATAAATATTAAACATGATTATACAATCAATATTTTCTTGAATTTTTCTTTTCCAATAACAATAGTGCGTCTTTTATATATACTTGTCTATTTAAATACAATTTCTTTCTAATCTCCTGTCTATGTACGTATCTCGAACAGATTAAAGTATACTATTGTTAATTCTTTAGAGTATTAATTCAACATTACTATCAAGATTTACCTTCCATTTCCCCGACTGAAGGTCTTTCTTTGTCTGGTAAAGAGGCACTTTAAAAATTGATAATGACTATTCTTAAACATCTTATTTCATAATCAAATCATAATATCTTGTCTCTATAATAGCTCATTTTTCATTTAATTTTTCGTTTTCATTTTAATTTCGTGTTATCTTTTTTATTTCATTTATTCTTTTATTATCTTTTCCAGTTTGATTTCTCCTAAGAATGTATCTTTTTGTACTTTCTCTCCGATTACATTCATACTGCACTCAGAACATATTTTAAATATTGTCTTTTTTATAAACACCTCTTTGGAGGTATCTCAGGTGCTACAACCGTCAAACCTTGGTAAGGGCAAGCAACGCTGCGCACACGCAAACTCCCCAGACAACTTATAAGCAAGGCTTCCTTTGATCGCTTCATAGCTACTCTCTGTCCCATTATTTGCAGGATATGTTTCTAGATAAGTCGACCATCGACTTTTCCGTAAGGGACGCGAACCCCACCCGCACACGTCTACCTTCATCAATGCTCCCACCATCTTTTGATGTAAGTATCGTGGTCTTTGGTATTTTAATTTCTTTCTCTTTCGTAGAAGGCCACTTCCCACACACACTCCAACTCTATTAATTGGAAACATTTTCTTGTTTATTAACTAGTAAATATCCGTCTATATTGGTAAGTAAATGTCTTGGATTCCAAATCATACAAGATTTTGGATATGTGTTATATATCAAATATGAAGGGGGGTTTATAATTCAGTGGTTAAGGGGTATCATATTGTATATTACAGAGTCTATAGTGATTTAGTTTGGATATGGAAGTGCGCTTCGGTATAGCCATCCATACTAAGAGTCTCACATGCGATATTAATGGGGTACAGTCTCCGAATTCTCCCACATCTACACTTCAGAGCTTCAAATTCTTCGAATTGTTTTGCATTGTTTAGCACCTATCTGAAGCTGATAATCAGAGTTCTCTATATTTATTTGAGAATCCATTGCATTGTTCTAATAATCTTTCTTTGATTGATAAAGCTTTTTAGCTTTTTTTATTAAGTGTTGGGAATTGCCTCTGTTTTCTTTTATTCTATAGATACAGTTCTTTTCGTTTTATAAGTTTTCTTTAAGATTTTAGTTCTTTCTTTGAGGTATTTCCATCATCCTTCGTGTTTTATATGTATGCTAAGAATTTCATGGACTCTTATATTGCTTTTTTTGTTTGTGAAAGGTGTTCAGACTTGCATTTATGTTCTTTAACCATCCAATTATTGGTCCTTCCTTCTATATATTGCTAATTCTACTTTTCATTTTGTGTTATTCTATATTTGGGCATTCTACTCCTCTTCGGATGTAATATACGGCTGGCAACTGGTTTTTGTAGATTTATTTTGTGTCATGAGAATTTCCTGGTTGCAAGTTAGAGATTTTCATGGCCTGGTCAGTGTCCAGCCATTCCAAGCTATATAACTATTACTTGGATTGCCAGTACGTTATTTGCTTCTATTTTGTTTTGTTTCATTCGGTTTTTAATATTTCAATCTTCGAATGTATCTTTTATCTCTCTTCATAATTGCTTTCATCCTGTCCGATCTTCTACTCCAAGGATTCCTCATTGTCCAGTCTGATTTTCATGTAATTACCATGATGTTTTCACGTGTAACTTCTAACCTTGTTCATAACTGAGTTAGCAGATGATTTAAGCTCTCTGATAATAAAGCTAACACTCAAAACCGTTTTAATTTTTTTTTTTAAATTCACTTCTAAGGTTAACTTCATGCGCAGTCGAACTGGGCCTAAGCGCATAGATGTCCCGGAGGTTCTTTAACCATCCTAACCATTCTCAATATTCTGAGGCTTCCTGATTATAATGAAGCTCATTCCACGTAGTTTTCACCGGTATCTGTCAGTATTAGTTTAAATAGCTTTTTTCATCCCCCATACTTTCCAATACAAGGAATAATTGCTGTCTAGCATACATTTCTTGCAATGTAATATCATCTTGGGTAGTAATTTCCTTCTTTTATTTAGTGATACTCTGCTCATGGTATCCTATTCAATAAAAATGCCTTTCTTTTCTTTATCTTTTTACAAGATCTTTAATGTGTTATAAGTACATCTGTGGGAATGCTAAAGTCGTATAGTATTTAGCGCGTGGTTATTTTCTTCTATTGCGTTTGTGTTGTGTTCCCAGTATTTGGATGCTCATTGTTTGTATTTTTCACATTCAAAATGGATTAGTTTCTAATTATTTTTTCGGTGTATTGCTGGCGATGGAGAAGTGTGTCACAGCTTGACAATATATGGCTAACTGTTTCTGGATATTCTTTACTCGTTCGCTTTGTGTTTGATATATTTCTTTCCATCTCTCTCTGAACAATTGTTCGTATGTAGTCCTGAGCTCCTAACATGTTCCTCATCTTCTTTTATTAGATACACTGCTACTGCTTCTATGATTTCTTTATCTATTAACCCTGTCTATAATATTTTTGTATCTTTCAATGGCATGCTCTCCAATATTTTCATGTTTTTTTCTTCTGGCTTTTCTGTTTCTAAGGTATTAAATTCTTTTCCTTTTTCATTCTTTCTGTTTTATAGGTTTTCTTTAAGGATATCATACTTTCGTAGGTAATCTTTTTTTTTGCTATTAAAATGTTATCACTTCCCTGTTTCGTCTCCATACCATCTGATGAATTTACTGCCTTCTTCCATCAATATGTGTAATGCCGATCAATTCCTCTATTATCTGATCTATTTCTGAAGTCATTCACTTGATACTGGGGGCATACATATCGCAGGCATTGGTTTTCTTATACATTTATGGCGTGAGCTTTTTTTCTGTTTTAATATCTAATCTTATTAAATCTTCTTGGGACATCAATTATTTCGATCACGACAGTAGGTACTAGCATGTTCTATTGCTTAGACTTGAATTTGCTTTCAATATTAGATTAATATTAGTTCAAGTCTCTTCATACCTTCATCAGAACTTTCTTAATTTTCCTTCATTCTTAAATTTTCACTTTCTTCTCCGAGATACTTATAAGTCTCCTGTCTAGTTGTTAATGAATCGTCATTTATCTGAATTATTTCGCGTCATTCTTTTACTTTCTGAGGCTCCAAAACGCAATTATACAATCCGACCCATTTGTAATATCACTCCGAAAACCTCTAACTACCTCAATTGATTCATTAGTTTGTTTTTGTTTTGGGAGATTATTTTATGTACCATTTAAATAATATGCGAGATGTTTTTTCCTTTTCTTCATTTCTTGACTATTCTATCCCCCATGAAAGTTTTGTGTAATAGTGTTCATGATATATAAAAAAGGAGAGTGCAATCCTTGGATATTCCTCTCATTATTTTTTACAATATTTATTTGTTCGACCATTCGTGATTAGTTTTAATGTTTACTTCCCAATATCATACTTTACAAAAACTCTCTATCTTGTTATGATTTATTAATTTTTAATAATCTTGATACTGAGTCGCACTACAATTGGCCTTTCTTTATAATAATCCAAATTATCTTTGTTGTTGTTCCTTTGCCTGCTGTCTTGCCAATCATTTTTTTTAATATTGATCTTTTGTCCATTGACTCCTTATATGCATCATTCTGGTTATTGCAATCATTGATTCTATTGTATTTTGATATTTTCTTTTGTAATAATTGCTGTAATTATTTGTACATAGTTGAACAAGTAATTGTCTGTATTTCTCGTGAGTTTGGGTGTTCCCTTAGTTTAGGTATAGTCTGTTTCTCTTTGTCATTTACTAGGTAATTCTTCTGGTCGTTGAGAAATCTATAGTGACATTTGTTAAAGTTCTCTTAGACTGTAATTCTTTTTAACCATAATATTTGCACATGTCTGGGTTCCAGTGTTTTTCCAGTTATGGTACGTGTAATCATTCCATCATTTCCTTTCGGTTATGTTCCAACATCTCATTAATTTATCTTCTATTTGTATTCAAGTGTTAGTTTTACTTATTCACAAAATCGTCTTATCCTTCGAAAAGCTTTATACTGCCTCCAAAATGCATACTTGCTCTCAGGTGGTTTTATCATTTTTTATTTTCTCCCACTCATATATAAATTTGAGTCTGATCCCTTTTGTTTTGTTTTTTTCTTTGTTATTTTTGTAAGGTATCAATTTTTTTGCTTTTGCTGCAATTATTATTCTGCTACTGATTGCGTGTGTTACTCGATATCTGCTTCGAACTCATTATAGATTTTAGTTTCATCTTATTTTAACTTTCTATTGTATGTTACGTTTTATATTGAAAAAATTCCCACTTGTCGGCCTATTTTACTCCCTCGCTTCCCCACACTTCCTCTCGTTCTCCATTGATCTTTTTTTCAAAATTTCCTCCCATGCCCAGAGTCAAAACGGATACATGATTGCTGTGAGTTTACGATGAATTTTTAAGTTGCGCTTGAGCTTAAATTTACTAACCAAGACATATTGATCAAAGTCATTTGCTTTTAATAGGAAATATTTTAAAGTAGTAGCAAAAATGTATCTACTACTCAACATTTAATAACGTAAAAAGGTGAGAGTGCTCTGGTTATTCCTATTTTTGTTGTCACCTCTCAAAAATTCCCTTCTTAAGGGTTCCATATCTTAATGCCAGCCCGAATCGCTAAGCCATATGAGTGTCCCGGCAGGTCTTTAACACAAGAACCTTCTCAATATGTCGGTGCGCTCTGTCGATAAATGGAGCTGCCATTTCACCGTTTGTATTTCACCTATCTTTCAATATTTGTTATTAAGCTTTTTAATTATCATGTCCAATATCACAGGATACATCGCTGCTAATCATGTCATTTGTTCACATTCTTGTAATGAGATTTCAGTTGTTCGTATATTTCTTTT
>JABUQX010086902.1:5000-22105 GCA_015478945.1 Trachelipus rathkii
TTTTGTTTTTATAGGCCGTGGGGGGTGGGGGTGGGAGCAAAGCGACAGTGATGAGTGAGGTTTGGGGTAAAAGACCATTCATTCTCTATGTTATTATTCCTAATCAGAACCCAAAACTTAACATTTTTTATTATTATTATTATTATTATTATTATTATTATTATTATTATTATTATTATTAGTAGTAGTAGTAGTAGTAGTAGTAGTAGTAGTAGTAGTAGTAGTAGTAGTATATCAGTAAGATGTTTAAATTTGAGTGCGAACGAACACACACACATGTATATATACACACCTATATAATATATATATATATATATATATATATATATAATAACAACTATATACTTTATATATATATATATATATATATATATATATATATATATATATATATATATATAATAGAATTAGAGTCCTTAGATGGAAATGAAGTGTCGTTAAAATCAAGTGGTGACAGCTCCGTAATAGGATTTAAATGTGTAAATGAAAGCAAGTGTGTTCCAGATTTTAAAGATAAAGAGTAAAGGAAAAAAATAAGAATGGGAGTTATGTCGGGAGTCAGATATTAGTGAAAAGAATGATAAAGTGTGGAAAATGGTCACGTGAGTCCCTCCTTAAAGGAGGTGATATGAGTATGAAATATTCAGAACAGTGCCCACTGTAATAGGAAATGTGTTTTAGGAGAGTACAGTGACAATTCGACTGTTAGAAAGAAAATGGGTAGAATCAATGAGATTGTTAAAGTTGATGCAACGAAAATTCCTAGACTCCACTCTTTTTCTATGTTCGTGCGACCAGAGAACTACACCTATAGATAACTAACAATCACTATGGAGTGATATCTGTACGCGACTAAGAATCCTAACCTTCTAGAATCAAATTCTAGAGATGTACTATGCGATCCTTTCTAGAAAGATCACGGAAAAAAGGTATTAAGTGAAGAAAAAGGTCTGTGGTGTGTTTTGTTGAAGATATTTTGCTGGAAGACTGGATCAAATAGATAGATCAAAGATATGAGCTTTAGAAGCATTAAATACATCCATGTTTTCTCCACTCTTATTAGAAATACGAGAAATCAAATGTCAACTGCATAAAGACCATCACTTAGCGTCAGATATATATATATATATATATATATATATATATATATATATATATATATATATATATATATTTATATATATATATATATATATATATATATATATATATATATATATATATATATATAGAGAGAGAGAGAGAGAGAGAGAGAGAGAGAGAGAGAGGTCATATTATTTTTATGATTTTTATCATATGGCTTCTAGTCATTGACCAGATATAATATTTTTTCTGCCTTTTAATCCAACTCTACACTAGCAAAGTACTAAACCATTCTTCTTTTTATAGCTTTTTATTTTTAAGGGCTCTTTCATTGATTTACTCTGTTAACTTTGACATTTGCCTATCAAGATGCAATTATAAAAACTATCTTCTACAACTAATTTAATCTCATTTTCATAACCACAAACTGCCGATTTAAGTCTTTTAGGTCGTCCAAATGAAAAAAAAAAAAATAAATAAAAATAAAAAAAAAATTAAAAAAAATATATATAAAAAAAATAATAATAATAATAATATTACGACAACCTTGTATCAAACACTGATAAACATTTCTCATCTTAAGAACTTTCCACAAATGTTTAGCGTTAGCTCAATCAATAAAAGATTTTGAACTCTCATAGTAATTAATATAGCAAGCCATCTTGTAGATGCTTCGCAGTGATGTTCCTCCAGTCATTTTTCCAAACACTTTATTCCACAATGGGAAATCAAAATATAACGTCAATATTCTCCTAAACTTATAATCAACATTAAAAGTCCCTTTAGCCCTAAATTCATAATATGAGCTCTTCACATTGAGCAACTGCTCAGCTCAGCCACTATTTATACCTCCTACGCACATTAGGGATTTATGTAGAATAATACGAGATTCAAATGAATTTTTTTTATATAATTTTATACAACAGCTCCACATCTGATGCCCAAAAAATGAATCAGTCAAACTCCATCACAATATTCAAGAACTTAATAATGGCACATAATACCAATGCACTCATGTTACTTGCTAGCCCAGATATCAAGAGCAGATTCATCTTTTAATACCAACAGAATAATATACATACACATTCTCTTCAACCTAACATTAGTCACAAAGTAATTACCATAGTACAACACAAATATAGCATAGAATTCCATTCACATTGCTTACGTCAAGATAGAATCAGCCACAACTGATAGTGTCACTCAGCCGTCCCCATCATAACAAAATAAACATGAGTATAGTAAGAACGGTGAAAGAATCAAAGTCAATGACAGCTCTGAAAATATCCTTACTTCAAGAATATGACGATTAAGATCATTGATATATCGTTCACCCTTCATCACTAATTTACAACTCATGCATCCTTACTAACTCCTACTACTTATTTACGATTTTACAAGAATTATCATCTTCTCACTACAATTCATCTATCCCGAGCTAGTCCGCCATCGACAGATTATCGTGTGTAACATTTACTCGGCAGACAGACCTTTAGAACAGTCAATCTCCAATGGTCCTTATTGGCATCTTGTTACAAGTATGATAAAGATTATTCCTATTCTATCTCCAGTCTACCAGACTCCATACATTCTCTATATTGTAAATGAGGAAAGATCATCTCAGTAGAGAAAATAAGGCTCACATCTACCAAGTGCCTCACTTCGCCACTAACAATGCTGTCTACATCATGCAACCACACGTGTACACCACACCACTGCGAGAGAAGTACCTGTCGTCTTGCGCTTGCACTGATACAAGACATATAATCACGTCCTGCTAGCGCAAGTCTCTGCTAATCAAATGTCTACCCACCCATCGTGCGAGTTCGATTGCCACGCTAAAACTATCTGGCGCGAACCTGCAATTTTTAGCTCCGAGTCCCACATGAGAGCCACCTAGAAGACCAAGGAGTTAGAAATACATAAAAATGTATGACGTCAACACCAGCAATTGACGGGTACACACCCTGACAGTCAGAAGATCGAAGCTATTGCTGATCTCGTAACCATAATACACCACCAGAGTAAACCAAGAGTATTCTCAATAATATTCTCCTTTTACTATGTCCCAGGAACGCCTCAAACATCAGTACTAAAAATACTCAAAATATCTTCAATTACCTTAAGAAGTCTCTCTAATCACCCTATACTTCTAAACTAGCTAACATCTCAAGAACTAACATAGCATCACACATTTCTCTAGAGCGAGATATCCTGCAGTCGTCCCCACTCATCTACGTCCGTTCTCATAAACCATCCATGTAAAATAATCGAAGCTTTTAATCCTAAAGACCTAACCTAGTATATTCTGTCGACTCTCTCAATGACCCTAACAATTCCACTTATTTTTTGCCAAAAAGTCTGCCTTCTATCATATAGCGTGAAATGCTCAAATATCCTGGGGAAATTGTAGCAACTGGCTAAAAGAAAGCCTGACATATCAGCTATGACCCTGCACAGACACTTTAAAACTCTAATACCAGAATCATTCTCCTCCCAGCACAAAGTCTTTGCTACAGGTCGCAATTATTCTCTCGCGGACTTCCCGTCTATCCTCTGGATGAAGAAGTGCTCATTTACAAACTAACCCTCTCCACCTTTCATCAAATTAAACATCCCCAAATTCTCCGCCGAACACTCATACGGTTCTAAGTTTTCTACTACTTACTGATTCTTCCACTTCTCACTGAACATACTACTAGAATGTATATACGAAAATCTCTTCCAAAAGAACAAATACACGTCCACGCGAACCCAATGATCCGTTGTCCTATCATTCACATCTCAGATACTAATTCATTTACTTACTACTAATTTAAACCTGACTCTATTGTGTAGCTCTATAATATAAATTACCTAACTCTTGTACACCTAATCCTAATTTATCTAACCTTTGTTCCAACAAAACCATATAGTCCTTCTTTACCCAAGTTAAATGCACCAGTTGTAAAAGAATCCCCTGTGAGAAAGCCAAACACAATTTTCTCAATTCTGTTTTCCATTTAGAACATCGAATCATTTACTTACAATTCAACAACCAAAGAAACTCTATCTCTCCTTAATGTCTGCCCTAGAACAGAACGACAGCCGAATCACATCAAGCTTATTCTTTAACTCCATACATGTATCTACAAAAAAATTTACACTCAGATCAGTGTACTCACCGATCTGTCAAATCCTTGTCTTACACGATTCCACTAGAATCATAAATATCTCTATCCCTCTAACACAAAATTCTTCACGTTACTCATCTATAAACAATTGTTATTTCCTATTATCACAGTAGCCATTCACCTTTAGAACGCCTACCTCAGTTATTCGATTGCCTAAATTCCCCTACACATATATTTATGAACCATTCTATGTTATACCTCCTTATAGACAGTACATCGAATAACATGCTCCTATTTCATCAGGTTCTCTAACATCTCCATATATTATCACTATATCGCTGTTCCCGTAGATTCAGTACATTTAGAAATAAATCACCCTAAAATTCCTATACATCTCTCTGTAGAAAACAAAGAGTACTTACCAAAATATTCTACACCCCCTAGTAAATATCGTAAACTCATTACCCCGAAGAGAAATGATTGCAGCCCCACTGTTTTTGCGCACGCGACGCGCCTAAATAGAAAAATCATTTACTTCCCGAATTTAACCAATGTGTAGATAATCAAACGACTCGAGCAAACAAATTCATTGCATCAACTCAAATAGAGTCGGTTCACACCAGATAAGGTCAAGAAATTCCTTTAATTACCTACCCCATAGAACAGAAATAATATTAACGCACAAACGCCGCTGTATCTTAATCAAGATATACAATGTTCTCATATTTACGGTATATTAACCAAAAGAGAAACACAATATATTTAGTATGGCTACCCCTTTAAAGCGGAGAAATTATATAGCACTACATATATTTTCATCCAACTTACTCATGCCTCAATATCTAAATGACGATTCAAGGAGTAGGAGGCAGTGCATTACCATACCGTTTCTAGCATAAACTGTACTCTCCGATATCGCCACATGCCATAACTCCAATCCGACTGTCTCCAACCAAACGTTTCAAAGAAACCGCAAGACGTTCCGTGACCATTACTACAAAAAAAAGTAAGCTTACACTTTTACAGAATTCTCACATCCAAGTTAAATAAGATGTAACCCGACCACAAATCTCTCCTATCAAGATCTGACCCATCAGTAGCAAAAAATAAATTTCCAAATAATTCCCAATTTACATTTGATTTGCCAAATTCTAATTATCTTTGTGATAAGAAACCCTATATCAATAAAAAGTTCTTACTTTAAAGTAATGTATGTATAACCATAAACTTACTCTATCTAAGATAATTTTCGAAGAATAATATAAAATCTATAATAATAATAATAATGATCAACTTAACTAATATATATATTTAGGCAATACATACAGTATCTACTTAACAAAACTTTCATACTTCTATACATTATCTGTTCTATCAAGTAGTCAAATAAATGATGAGTTTGATAAGTATAACAATTAACTAATAGTAGAACCTACATTACTTAATATCATCTAATATGTAAAGTAAGTTAAACCTAATAAATAGACAACTGGACCCAATATACACGAAATCACCCATACTAATCAATCTACCACTGAGTTATGCTCAGTACATTAATATAATGCTTCGAGAAAAAGAAGTGAGAGAAGTATAATAAGGACTTAGTGGGGAAAACACAGAGTGTAAGCGCTAATAAGTGTCATAGTGTAGCCACACATTATACATATTATAGTATTAACACATATAAGACCAAAACCTAAAGGATATCTTAATTCTAAATAGAATAAATAAGATACAATACAGTAAATTAATAGTTAACAATGCAATCAGTAATTATTATTATTATGTTATATATTACATCTATATATAATCAGATGAGAAATAATACAGTATCTCTTATCTATAACATACCTTCTTCAGGTCATAAACAAGCCATCCTAAGTATTAACCTTATATTAACTGATTAATATATAAATTCTAAATAAAAAATAAAATTATATGACAAAAGTGATAGATGCTTTCCAGAAAAAACAACAGTGCATGAAATTGACTTGAAATATAAACATAATCCCACCATTATAACGAACTAAACCCACAAAGTGATATAAATGCAAAACTACTGTATAACCATACTTGGGACATATAACACAGATAACAGTAAGTTAAATCTTGAACAATTATAGGTAGATAGTACTCCCAACCGCATGCCTACTAGTAGAAATAAACTATACCCTACTTCCTATGATACAGCCCAGCTCTCTCATCAGTCTCTCGTCAAATAATTCATACCATCGAAATATAACAAAATCTCTTCATCAACACACCTCCACAGACTGTATTTATCTTTAGGTAGACGATAGAATACAATATAAATATATAAATAGATAAACAAAACAATGAAATTACCGTCCATCCAAAATATGATAACAAATAGCCAAACTTAAAACAATAAAACCCTCACACAAAATCGAATCCAATAACTATAAATCACAAAAGACCTAATTTTACCTATGTTTTCTTAATTATCCTTCATTTTCCTTTCGCCCTAAGAACATTATATCAGTAATCTTACCAACTGCACACTATGAGACTACACACATATAATATATTATATATTATACAAAAAAACAATCAATATATATATAAATATATATATACAGAATAAGACTATCACAAAACAAGAAGAATATAGTAATAAACAATATAGAGAAGAGAATACAAAGTAACGAGACAATAATGACAAGAATCAAATCACCAGAGAACACACAGTACATCTAAATCTATCCAGTTACCTCAACATCTTTAATTTCAACCAAAAGTTGATGTTGTTTGTATATTCACCCTTACATCATTTCTTCTAGTGATACAAATTTAGTTTTACATTAAAATTTTTCTATAATTCCTTACATTTTGTATCTGAAACCTTCCGTCAACCACTAATTCTTAAATAATAGTAATATAATTTAATTATGCAATAAATAAGAATATATTAAAAGAAAGTACAATTAAGACACATTCCTCTACACTATACAATCAAACATATTCCTCTACTATAAGCACAATTAAACACATCATCTCCTATACTATATATCTAACTACATCCCAAGATAACTATAAATATCCAGAGGATAACTATGTGAATATGTAATGAAACATTAAACTACTTACTACTTGATAAAAGTATATTAATATGCAGAAAAATATTTATTTTTTGTTATAACTTCTTTATCTCTTATCTGCTTCTAATTTCTTATTAGATTATAGATCACTATAAAAAGCCACAATTAGAGAGCATTATTGGAACAAGCGAGTATTAGGTCACACTTTTATACTACTGAATCTTAGACCCTATTCAGCAATAAAGCCGATGCTTATCTACATATAACTAACCTCAGAAAAGATATCACTTAACTTATCGCTATTACTCCTTACACAAATTATTCACTATTTTCTACATTAACTCAAAACAATAATCATCATAATAATTTAATAAGCATAAAATTTGAAAGAAATAAATACGCCATCGTCCCCACCATAACATATATCATTCACATACTGAGAGTAAGATTGTTTGGTTATACTACTGTTCGACTCATAAGCTAATATAACAATAAAATATAATTACCCCTTACATACATCTAACACTAGCTAATATACGCTACCACCTATATCATAATATATAATATCACACTATACCTACATATCTCACTCCTCATACTATCACTATCACATACACTCACACCACACTCTCATCACACTCACTCACTCATCACCTACCTAACCACCTATCCACTACTCAATAAACCTACTCACTAGCCTGATTATCCGCGTGTGCGCTCGGTAGCGTATATCTGTATGTCTTACTGTACACTTGTACTACTCCAGTGCCTACTATATTTCTCTAAATGTAGTCTATCTGCTATCCTTCTCGTTATGCGTTCATACTCACACGCACTCATCCTACAGACAATATCATATTATATATATATACGACATACTTTATCATCCACCACCCCTTTTCTAGAACAACCACTCTACAGACATCCTTCTATATTCCCTATATATCCATACAGTAGGAGAAAAAAATTGCACCACATGTAGTATGTCACTACAGTTCCAGATAGAAGCGACTAAATGGATAGTATAGTGTATGTATAGTCAGCTTATTGCCCTACTTTACCATACCTTAATTCTTGTTACAGGGAATCCTGCTATCAATCTAACTGCCTCTATGACCTGAGAAGGTCGGTATAGTACTATCGCCAATAGTACGCTACGTACCATATATCTATCTACTCTCTCACGACAATGCTAATGAATCGTTAATCTGTATATGAATATGATCATAGGTAAGTCAAATGTGTTTGTAGTGAGATGATGTATATAATTTTAGATAAATGAGATAGTTGTTTAGACAAGGGCTAAATCTTTTATCTGTCTACTCTGTCTTATATAATACTCCAATAATATAGGAGCACCAGAGAAATCACAAGAGTCAAGAAATTATAGATCGTCCATCCCATCTGAGTGTGTACATTATCGAGATATGTGTGTAGATTATATATATGTTTAATGTACTACACCCTTATAAATTATATATAAGCAATTGCGAAGAATGAATATATCAAGAGTAACTTGCTCTATTATATCTGCTTAATTATAACTATCTATTAAAAGAAATTCTATATACTCGCGAAAATTTTAATTGACTTAAAAGTAGATAGCAATGGATTACAAATGCATGTATGTGATATCTCTAGTTAGAGACTGATATAAAAATTAACTTAGTGTGTGATTTATTACAAACTTTAAAATAAAATCTTTGTATGGAATATTTTCCTTGATTTTATTCATCCTTTGGAAAAAGAGGATCACAGAGTACGCTAACTAATCTTCACAGAGTAAAAACATCGAAACAGAATTTCAAATATGCACAAATACACGTCAGAAATATTCTGTTTTATACCCTCGATCCTAAGCCTGAACAATATGATCCATACTGAGAGTTAAATGTTATGTAAAGATAGTATAATTTTCTAAGTCAGATTGAATATATCATAATTTCTATTACTTCATTAATTATAGCTCAATCAGAATAGTAATGTTTTGTAATGGCAGGTAGAATATAGGATATCAGTTCATTTGCCACATATCTGCCCATTCCAAGGATTTTTTTTTTAACATATTGTCATCATCCACTCACGGTCACACACACTCACGAGGTATATACTCTCAAAAACGTTAACCCTCTAGCGCAAATTATTAATCGCAATTATAGTAGAGCTATACTAAGTATCGCAGCTTAAATATGATATAGTATCTAAATACAGTAGAAATACAATGAAAGATTATGAAGAGATATATCCATATCAAACAGAACAGAGGTGGTGAAAAGAAGGAAGCACCACAGTAATCAGCTATGAATTTAATCATATGATATTACAAATACACAATTACTCTGCGCATAAGATATACAGCGCCCTATTATGTGCTTAACGAATATAGTGTCTAATAAAGGGAGTAGTTTTACTCTATATAGTGAGTAGATGATAAGTCCCTATCGTAACACTATACTCTATATACATAAGTATTCCATAAGTATAGATAGAGAAGATAAACACAACATCGCACAGCACGCAATGATATAGATGGTCAAGTGAACTGGAAAGTTAAGAACAGTTTATAAGCCTTTTTGCCCTTGACTCTACCCTGTATACCATAATACAGATACCGTATCATATGAAAAACTCAGAGCCCTCCCCCCATATATACTAATAGAGAGTACATAGTATACTCCATAAGATGGGCGGAATATGTAAGACCTTTGTATATATACACGGTATATACTATATATATAGCAATACTTTGTGTAGAATAAATGAGAGTAATGTACTCACAGTCTAAAACAGAACTTCCAGTACTTATGAATACCGTCATACTAGCAACACGTATGTATGGTACTAAGTTCCAATACATTTTTATTGTTATACATTATTATATAAGCAAAGGATTGATAATTTTGATCAACAGAAGCAGACGATTACTATGATAGATTAACGTATCGAAATAGTACTAGGTAAATATATAAGTACAGTAATGTTTGAGTAGAAGCGAGATTTAGTAAATAAATATGGGTTTAAAGAATATGTATTTCACATAAGCTATTTCTATTCATACATCTAAGAATAAATCGTAATAGATATATATGACTGATATAGCCCTAATCTAGAAGTAACTAAGGAGCTAGAATTCATTTGTAACTTAAATATAAGTAATGAGTATATAGTATCGTATCATCGCGTAAATACTAGTAGATAGTATTATGAGGTGTACAGTGAGAAGATATCGTTAAATGCATAATAATTATAGTAATATAAGTAGTATAGATATAAAGACTAAACCCTGAGAAATAACACCTACTATGACAAAAGAAGTATACGTCATTTACCTGGGTCGATGAAATTAGGATTAAATTTGAAAGAGACTATATATAATAAGCAAGAGAAGATGAGAAACCCATATAGTAGAGGTATATATATTTATACAGAAGCTATAAGTAGACGTCAGTGACTCATACTATATGTAGTTATCAAATAGCTCCTTGTAAATTCAAGCATATCACCTAACCCAAGCTATACCCTACGTAATAGTAATATCCTTAAGAGCAAAAATACCATAAATCGTTTAATTATAGTAGAATGATATATATACGTCCAGTTAGTTACTTCGATATTCACACAGAGTACAGCTAGTTAACATGTTATATAGCTATTATATAGATCGTAATGAGCTTTACAGTCAATGATTAAAGTGAGTGAGATAAGGTGTATCAAATAAATTCAAAGATAGTAAATATCAAGTGAGTAAGTTAACTAATATAGTATCATGAGTATACTAATATGTTAATAGTATCAGAGTGGCTATTTTCTACTTTATTCGGTAATAATAAGAGTTCTACATGTAAGAAGCTTCCATAACCACTATAGATAGTGAATATATTTAGGAATATAAATGCTAGTATTTTGAATAAATATAGAGAAGAATAATAATATAGATACGATAGGCCAAGAGATTAGCTATTATTCAGTAGGAGTAATAAACGCTAACACATAATAGATCAGATACGAATAATAGTAGTAGAGAGAAAGCAGATTTACTTAGATAGTAGCATAGTACTATGTATAAAGATTAGTCTCAGTAGAGCTGAAACCTAAATGACAGTTATTGCGTAAAAACTTTCCTTTGATGATAAGCTCAGCTGTATTGCTACGTCAGAATCATTTAGTATAATATTATATATATACGATTAGTACTCCATTTAGCAAAAAAACTTATATGTACAAAGGTGGTTCCAGAATGAAATACATTAGAGCGATGAGAGAAAGAATATAGAGCCGTAGAGAGACGGTAGTCTTGGTGCCACCCCCCGCATAGCACTTGTCCTAGCCTGTAGATGCGCCAGGTAGAAACGAAAGTTGTTCCAGTCGAAGCAAGTGAATTGATATCCATTATAGAAACAAGACCATGTTAATCACTACGCACCGACCCCTTAATAGAAAAGTTACACGCAGAGAGTGAGAAAAGAAGATATAAATATCCTGTAAGAACTGTACACTAGATACATCGGCTTTATGCAGAGAGAGTTTTTCATCAGATCCATTAAACTTCTTTTCTTTGCCTATCTTGGAGAGTATCTGTTGAATAAAAGCAGTTCGATTGATAAACTAAATATGAAAAGTGTCTAGACAAAACTTAGATCAGGTTGATAGTGGCTTAACTATTGATTATTATAACTCTGACAAAAAAAACTTTGAATTATTAATTGATGTCGCCTAATAAAAAATGAAACATAATTGGAAGCGCACTACAGTATATATAAGCTGCGCGATTATATAATATATAATATATATATATATTATATCATATATAATATTATATAGTAATAGATATAATATAAATAGTAATTATATATATATATATAATATATTTTTATATAATATATATACACCATTATATATACATAAATATATGAGTATAATATATATATATAAGTATTATATAGTATATATAGTATATATATAGCGTAATTATAATATATATAATTAATATATAGTAGTGAAATATGGTATAATATATATATACTATATTATATATATATATATATATATATATATATATATATAAATATATTATATTTACTATAATATACATATATATATATATATATACATATATATATATATATATATATATATATATATATATATATATATATATATATATATATTAATTATATTTATTTATATGATAATAATATATATATTATATATATATATAATATATATTATATATATATATATATCCATATATAATTATATATATATACATATAATATATATTACATATATAATATATTATATATATATATATATATAATATATATATATATATAATATTTATAATATATATATATATATATATATATATTTGTGTGTATTTATTTCTAATATTCGAAAAGAAACTCGATTGCTTTCATCAACTATGAAATTAAGTTACCTTACCTAAATATTCAATAATTATCTTCCACACAACTATATCATCGAAAGTATAAAATTCACTCCTTTCTTTGTTCTTTGAGTTTTATGTTTTCGAAAATAAGGTTAATTGTAAGTTTATTAACCTCAGTTATTCTTAATTACTACTGATCATAGAATTTTCGTTTTTCAATAGTTTTCTTGATAGGATCACATTTGCTCCTCGCACTAGAATAACATCTAAGAGGTTATACTTTTTGACAAGATTTCAGAGCTCCTCAAATCACCCCAGCAGCTGTTGTTGTTCCATGTATTGATAAACTAAAGATGTAAAACCCAGTGTTGGGTTATGCACAAAACATATTTAGTACAGGTTCCTAGCTGGCCTCTCTTTAACTATTTTAAATCTTATATATTCATATTCACACTCGATCCAGAAACAAACTATGTGATTGAGATGAGCCAGAGTTGCGTATACTAATAGCAACTTTTTGGCACCTACAAGAATAATTTATATCATAAATGAGGTCTTCGCTAGTCTAAAATATTTTCTATATCAAGTATGAGAACAATAAGCCACTGAATACCTATTAAAGAAATCGTTTAACGTACTATAACAAACATAGTCTACCTCAATTTCTAATAATTAATAATATACTTATCATTATTATTCTATATTTACTATTTATTAGTTATATATTATTATTATTTAATATTATATTTATATATTTATAAAATAATTTTTCACATTACCTTTTTTCTTATTTATGAATATTATCGCGTGAAGATTAGAATATTTATTTTGATTTATTAGATTAATATTAATTATTATGTTATATAATAATTATATAATATTCATTATTATTATAATTATATATAATTTTATTATCTATTATTTTATTATATTATTATTATTTTATTATTATTTATTATTCATTAATTATTTTATATATTATATTATTATATATATATTATTATTAAGATTACTAAGGAATCAAAATATTTTGATCGCTAAAATAATTTCGGAGAGGTATATTACATAACACCCTACTGACTCCCCCTGATCTGACAGTCACTTATAATATATATATATATAATATTATAATATATATAATTATATTATATGTATAATATATAATATATATAATATATATTATATAATATATATATTTTAATAATTAGAATTATTAAATATATATATATCTTGTAATTTTTAAATATTATATAATAATACTAATTACATTTCATATTATATAATATTATAATATACTATACTAATCAATAATAATATATATAAATATAATATTATATTAATATATACTAAAAAATAATTAACATTATATTATATAATATAATAAATAATATAATTATATTATATAACTAATTATAATATATATATAATATATATATAATATATATAGATGAGTAATGAGATAATATAAGTAGACGAGAGCAGTATGACGAGAGTATGTAAGTGAGAGATCATAGAAGTAGCTAGAGATAAGATAATAGAGCATAGATTATATGAATATCTAGTAGAGAAACGATAGATGAGAGAGAGAATAGAAAATTATTTAACATATATTATTTTCAATTAATCGTCATAGAACTCGTCATGAGCAGGACGTTTCTACCTTATGCGCATGCATATAAAGACACATTCGCGATCGTCATCGTCATCGAATTTAAAATTTCATAATAATATATATACTCCATATTATCTATATAAATATTAATATTATTATATATATATTATATATATAATAATATATATATTATATTATATATATATATATATTACTATATCATAATTTTTATATATATATAATAATATATATACTACTATAATAATATATATATATAGTATATCTACATATAATTATATATTATACTATATATATAAACATAATATATATATATTACAAGAATATATTAACATTAACCGTTCACTGGCAGAGCCCTAATCTAGGTGAAGAGAGCTATATATAATATATATATAGCTACTCAATAACTGATCCGAGCAGGAATAGCAGCCATAGTACCCAAGGAGAGAATAGCCACTCTACCACATATATACCGACCAGTAGCTAATCCATGTAGAGACTCCAACGCTTTATTAGTTGACGTAAGTGCTCTCCACTGAGCTACCGGGTGGCTCTTTAGTATAAAAAAATATAAAATACAAAGAAAAACATATATATACATAATAATATATACAATAATAATATAATACATTAACATAAATACACAAGCACATATCATATTAAATATTATTATTTCAACTATTATTTAAATATATTATTAAAATAACTAAACACATAATATTTTCGTTAACGATTCAATATTATTCACTATCTTATTTCTAGATTACTAATCACTGTATATTATATATTTATGTATATTAATAATCATAAATTACTATGCATAAATACACAAGCATACACATATAATATTATTATTTCTACTAACTATATATTTCACTACCATGCACCACTACTCAACTACTTATATAAATATATATTATATTATCACTTTTATATATTACTGTCACTATTATTATATGACCATTGATCAGCATTCACGAAAAATTATAATGAAAGTGTTGATTTTAAGACACCATACTTCCAGATGAAAGAAGAAACAGGTGTAAATTTTCATTCCAAACGATCAGAACATATAATTGCCATGAAACGTACATTATTCCCATTCATACAATTATAGTATTATTTTATAAAATATCTACTTTATAATTTTTATTTTTTTAATTTCTAGTGTGATTAATTTTCCAAACACACACACACTCTCAATATGATTCGTGTGAATAATTTCTCGAATCTCCATCAAACACACCAGAGTATAAAATATATAAATATATTAACATTTTAAAAATTACATTCCTATAATCCAAAATCTCGAATTATTTATATCACTTTCTCTAGTCTCACAACAACTTATATTTATACAACACACCTATTCTTTCTCTCTCTACATACTCATCTTTCTCTAGCTAATTCTTTCCTTCTAGAGTATCTTCAATCACTCTCTTATCTAACTCAATAATACAATCTCTGAATCTTATCTCAATTTTTCATATCTATAATTATACTCACTCCTCTCCTAGTTCTCTATCCTGATTATCTATCAATTATCCTCCCTTGAATTCATGCAGTTAATTTATCTCGCACTTGACCAGAGACTAGTGTTCTTACGATAGGAATTCAAACATATGCATCACTCGCACTATAGTAATATACAATATAAGTGAAGTTATATAATCTATTTTGACAAATTTCATAGCTTACTCAAATCACCCCAGCAGCTGTTGTTGTTCCATGTATGGGGTATATGTGATGCATACCCGATGTTGGGGTACACGTCACATATTTGGAGTGGTTCTTCTGGTATTTTCACGCCTCAGTTATTCTTAACTTAAACATTAATTAAAGATACTCGCCTATACTTCTGGTTCGGAATAGTTTCATATATAGATCTAGTAAATTATATAACACGCTATATAGTGAGAAATTACTAGTAACATTACCTTTTTTCAGCATCTTAGAATATATCGCATGATTATTATAATATATAAGTTTTGATGTTATTAGGTGTAATATTATAAATATTTATAGAAACTTATGTAGATTTTTCTTATAGATTTTTCGCTTTTATATAATATTGAATTACTAACAAACTAAATAAAAAATTTGGTATAGAATAACATCAAATTAAAATTATTAATACATCCACTATTATTTTCATAATTTTAATCATTATTTTTTTCATTATTCCTTTCATAATTTCACAGATTTTAAATCCATTTATAAGTTTCATTATATTCATACATTAAAATCAAATTTCTAAGCTAGATCCATTTAATTATGAATATACAAAATGTTTGTATTTATTTAACATATTAAATTAAATCTCCTATGTATCCTTTATGTATTTAAATTTCAAATGCTCTCAATTTTCCATTAGTAAAAATTTATTTAAACAAAACCAAGAAATTTTCTGAAATATAAGAATTACTTAAAGAATTTTTTTATTTAATTTAATAAAAATCATAATAATTCAATTATTATTATTTTTATTTTTCTTATTCTTATTATTTTTATTTTTCTTATTAATCTTATTTTTATTTTTTATTACTTCTAATTATTAAATTTATATATCTTTATCTTCTTAATATTTTCATTATTTCTCTATTCTTTTATTATTATTTATTGTTTCTTATTTTTCATACTTAATATTATTATTTTTCTATTCTTCTATTATTTTTATTTCTATTATTTTATTATAATTAACAAAATTATTATTTTATTTCTATATTCTATTATCACTAATTCAATTATTCATGCTTTTAAATCTATTTAATTATTCTAGTTGTCTTTATTTCTTTTCGTATTTTATCTTATATTATAATTAATTTTTCTCA
>JABUQX010086903.1:0-5000 GCA_015478945.1 Trachelipus rathkii
AGCTACCGTATTCTGCTCTTTTGTAAGTCATGATGGGTCCCTGTTACACTACTTTGACAAACAATATTTATATTATAATATAACTATATATATATATATAGTCTATATATATATATTACTATATATATTTAATATATATTATATATATTTATATATATATATATGATATATATATATATATTATATATATATAAATTAAAATATATATAATATATATACTATATATATATATATATATATATATAACTCATACATATATTATTATTATATATCATATTAATATATATATATATCTATATACTAATATACTTATTATATATATTGTACGAGAGATGATTAAACTTTAATTATCGTGCTAATATTAACGACACATCTTTTGTATTATAATAATATAATAGATATAATAATATAAATATATATATATAATTATATATAATATATATATACTATATATTTATATATATATATATATATTCATATACATATACATATATATTATATAATATATATTATATATTTATAATAATATATATTATATATATATATTTATATATATATATATAATTATATATATATTAATTATTATATTATATATATAATTATATATATATTATTATATATTATATAATTATATATATATTATATATATATTAATATATATATTATATATATATATAATCTTCTATTACCCCACGAGATTGCACTATATCTAGGAAGGAATCTGCCTCAAGTAATATGTACCAAACTGAAGATCGAACCCCTACCCCTTGCCTTTTTTGCGACTCTGCCTCTACGATTGAGTACTGTAGTAGATATATTATATTATATATATATATATATATATATATATAATATAATATATATACTATATATATATATTTTTGTTTTTTGAGTTAGTGTACAGAACCAACACGGCTCACAATGAAGCGGCCACACTGAGCTGAAAATCAGGCACATGGAGGGCCCTGTCATATATATGTTACAAATGTCAAAGAAAGATTTGGATGGTGAAATGATAGTCAGTCAGTAAAATAATAAAAACTAAATAAAATTTTTCTGTATTGTTAATAGTCTTAATATTACATTACAAAAAAAATATTATAAAGAAATATTAATTCTTTGAGATACAAGAGAAAATAGTGTTATGCTAAAGTGGAAGATTCATAAGATATGGATAATCTTATTTAGAATGGGTGTAATGCGAGCCTAAAGAGGAAAAATAACGACAGCGAATAGGTTCCAGGGAACAAATCAATGAAGATATGATGAAAGATTGCGGGTGTGGCGACGGCAAAATTTGCAATTGGAAAGGGGATCCTGCGACATGAGTGACTGTGAGTGAAATTAGTGTGGCCAATACGGAGGCGTGCAGTATCACCTCGTGTAAGCGCTTTGTCTGGTGGGAGGAAGACCACTCACCGATGTTCGGCATTATGTTTCAGTTTCTTTCCCCGCGATACACTCGTCCGCACTCTTTCCAGCAAAGATCGAAGGCCCCGATCGGAGAGCAGCGATAGTATCAGTTGATGGGAGGCGGCCTCTGATCGAATGGCAATCCGGAGGTACCTGGAAAACTCGAGAAGAGGAGGCGTGCCATTTCTGGCCTCTCTGGGAGCGATTCATGCGTTACCTAACGTATGAGATGGAGTCCAACATAAATAATTTGTTCTCTTACGTGTAAGTGGAGAGATCGAAAGAAATTGTTGTACGCTAGATGACCACTTGCGTTTTCTAGAATGGGTTTGAAGCGCTGTAGCGCGCTGAAGCGGAATCTGACAATCAACGACATATGAGTATCTTTGTTAAGATTTAGAATTCTAGAAAGGGCATCATAATAGCCGTTAACTCTGCAGTAAAAATTGGACAGCATAAGGGGGCAAGGTATCGGGAGAGGTTGCGGGTCAGAAACGACAGCAGAAGCAGCCCACACTGTCCCCTGTTTTAGGGCCGTCAGTGAAACACTGAGGTAAATTCTGTTGACTGCGGCATTGAGACAGGAATGATCTTTTCTAACAGGGCAGCAGCGATGGCCTAGATTTGGAGAAGATAGCGAGACAGGCAAATGGTAGGAGAGGGAATAGCCAAGGTGTTTACCCTTCGGTCAAAAGCAAAAAGGCAGCACCTTTTGCAAAAGGATGTTGAGGAAATTAAAGATGTTATGACCGTCTTTGCAAATGGCCGTAATTATGTTCTGAGGTACCTCCTGCGGAATCGCAGGTGTCAACAGACGTATGGGCGGTGTTTGAAAAACGAAGATAACTTGTACACAATGATGTATTCTCTTCGAAGAGAGAGTGAGTATCCAGTTTGCACTGTCACTTCAAAGGATCACCTAGGGGGGACGATCGAAGAAGCTCCGTGGAGATACGGATCGCTTCGTTTGGAGGATCTTAAATAGGTGTAGTAGTGTTATGGAGGCTGACATATACTGCACACCCATAATCCAGTTTCGTCGGCATTAGGCTACGTAAAGACTAAAAGGGATTTGCGAATCAGCCACCCAAGATTTGGGCGACGATGACGTAACAGGTCAAGGGTGCGATGACCAAGTATGTTTTTAGTGTTTCAATGCGGTGACATATATTAAGGGGTCATCTGGATTGAGCCTAGAAATTACCTGTTGAAGTTACAGGAATGGCGAACCATATAAGGGTTGTTAGGTTCGTGGCAAGAAGCGTAGGCAAGTTCTTCGATGCCCTTTTTCTGGAAAACACACTGCTGAAGTTTGGTGGAAGAGAAAATGGAAGCCATGGGAGCAAGGCCCACTGTGAAATAATTTCAATAGCTAGTTGAAGTTGCCGTTCGAGAAAGGCAGCCTGGCACCGGCTGTCATAATGCCTAAGTCATCAATATAGAGAAAAATTCGACAGTTTCGCTGCAACATAGAGGTAATCATATCATAAATCGAGAGCACATAATAGTAACTTAAACACTTACCTGCGGAACGCCTTCAGTCCAGCAGTTAAAGTGGCGTGCAACAGATACGAAGAGCACCGAACTTGCTTGGATCTGTTTGAACAAAAGACATTTAATGAAAAGAGGGCGTTGTCCGCGAAAACTGAGCGAATGGAGTTTAGGGGGAAAACCAGTTCTCCACGTTGTTAGTCGAGCTTTCGACGGTCAAAGAAGACTCCAAGAACCATTCCACCCGTGAGCAAGGTTACCGGATGCTGTCAGTTTTAACAGGGAGGGCCCGGCTCGAACGATTTTTTCCGAAAGCCAAACTGGAGTTTGAAAAGCTTGGCGACTCTCCAGGAACAGGGAGAAAGCGGCCTGAAACCATTTTCTGCCAATAATTTACATGTAGTGCAGGTCAGTGAAATTGAGTCTTTGGTTATCCGCCAGACTTCGAGATCACGTTTCCAGGTTTGGGGATAGAATTAACAATAGCTGTAGTCCAAATAGATGGAAAAGAGGGTTCGATCCAGATTCCTGTTATATAGATCCAGCAAAATGCTGATGCTGAGGGATGTATATCGACGAGCAGTATACGAGCATGTCTGGACAAGAGCCACCGCTTTGCTACTCGCCAGTGCCGTTGATACTCTGCAAGTGTAAAAAAGAACGGTTGTAGTATGATCTTCCCCGTCGCTGTTGAAAGTACTGCAAGTGCTGCTGTCATCTCAATTTTTTGAAAGGCTTCGTGTAGCGAATTGAACTCGAATGGCTAGCAAGCTATAACCTAACGCTCCGCTACCACCGCAGGCGGAGAGATTATCAAGTTATATCAGGTCCAAACGGAGGACTGTGGGTGAGAGTTATTGGAGTGTGGAGAATTTTTTTGTGTAACTTTTCCACACTAAGGGAAGAGGAGTTTGTGAAGTTAACAGTCGATATGTATTTTCGAAAATATTGTTTACGCATTTGACGATTAATTCGCCGAGATCTCGTTGCGGCTGCTTTAAAAAATAATCATGTTTGGGGGTACGCGGTCTTTTTGTAATTGCCTGTAGAGTTTCTTCTTCTCTCGGTGGCTTGTGCGCACTCTTGGGACCACCAGGGGTTGCCGACACGCGCTGCCTGAGGAAAAGACTTTCGGGATGGCAAGCTTCCGCTGCGAGATGACACTTTCTGAAGAGGCAAAAAGGCATCCATCAACATCGAACATCTTTTATTGAAAGGAGAAGAGGGATTGCGGTGGTCTGATAAAAAGGGCCCACTCCGCTCGATCATAACGCCACCTGGAGTTAGGGGTTTTTGCTTTGGGCTTGGAACAAGCTCATTTAATGCTATTGGAATGATATCGCTGCCGAAATAAAATCAGCGGACCAGGTAAAACGATTCCATTAAGGAATGGAGCAAAAGGAAATCTCGAATACAGAAGAAGGGTGTAGCTAACACGTTATAGGTTAAGGGAGTCCTGTGTTAAGGCATCCCAGGGAAAAGGGGTTAGAAGATCTATTAAGATCTTAGTTTGGATGAAGTGACAGAGTCACCCCATAATGGGATGAGCGGAGGTTGAAGTCACCTTAGTATAACAACCGGGATTAGGAAGTGTTTTAAAAAAGATCAGCTTAGTCGACCTTGTAAATATCACTACTCGAGAGCTGAAGTGACTTGAACATCAATAGTAATTCGAGGATAAGTGAATTCTTGCCGCTACTGCATGAAGTTTTAGTTTGAAGAGGGACTGGAATAGGGGATAGATTTGTAATGAGTTCCTGCCCCTCCCTATCATTGTCACACTCTTTCTATAGAAGTTAACGGCGATTTATATTCAGAAGGTTGAAAGAAGTCACGACATAGTCGAAGTTCCTGCAACCATATCACTTTGGTGTACATATGTTTATTAGTTGAACTTCTTCAAAATTAGAGTAATAGCCACGCCAATTCCATTGAAGGAAAGTAGTCGATGATGATTAATGAATATTTATTGGTGTGGTCTATTAGAGAAATTGTCTCTATGTGATGGGGGGTAATGATAGAGGTGGACTACAGATTAGAGGGGAAGGTCTGAGGCGTGACGGTCTCGCGGAGGAGGGGGAACAAAGATCCTGGGG
>JABUQX010086903.1:10000-12500 GCA_015478945.1 Trachelipus rathkii
ATAGGACACTATACCCGACAGAAAAAAATTAATGCGTGACTTACTTTGGAAGTGGTTACGTATTTCAGGCATCATTTATGTAACGTTATATTTTCCAACTTAAATTCTATGCTCTGATGGCTTAGAATGGGCAGTCTTTGATAGGTAATTGTAATTACTTACCGTCTCTGTTTTTATTATATTTATATATTATTAAAACAGTACAATCGAGCAACAGCAAAAAGAAATCAGAGATTTAAAATTCGAAGAGAAAGATGGATGACAAAAGTCGAAAATTTGGAAAATCAAAGTTTTATATCAAACTCTATCAAAAGCATTGTAATGATTTACTCCAATGCCATAGCAAAAGATTTACCAAAATACCCAAAATAGGAACCTAAAATTACAGAACAAGACACGAAGATCTCCGTTGCAACATTTCTTGCAGAAATAACACAGGCGATATGAGACAAGGTTTGTAGTATCAAGGTTTTAAAATTCGTCCTTTTTATAAAAAATTCGAAACCTTTAAAATAAATCAGATGAGAACAATAAGGGAAGAGGTAGAAAATTGAGAAGGTTTCCATTTTATTCTATAGAGGTTGAATGAACACTAGCTTCTAGCAGTAAAGAAAAATAGAAGCTGATTAGAAAGATAGAAGCTGAATGACGAAAAGGTTTACCAGCTCATGAGAGGAGGTTTTAAAACCACAGGAAACTAACTTTTGGTTCATAATTCTACATAGTAATAAGCTCAAAAGATCAGAAATCACTTCTAAAAAAAACATGCAATGGAGTTTTTTTTATAAGATGAAGAGTGACAATAAAACATAGAAAAGACAGAACTGAAAGGTTGATTTTTATACCGTTTTGAAACAACAATTCGGTTAACTTCTTCCACATAACAGAAACCATATGTATTAGTGTTAGCCGAGCAACGGAATTTTCCACACCCCACCACCAGTTATATTTCCTCACCGCCCTGCACCTCTATATTGCAATGCGCACTACGCATCGCGCACTGCACTAAACAACAACTTTGCATTTTTATATTTTTAGAATGGCATTTCACCGGAACATTGAAATTGCGTGACGCTTCTCACCGCACACCACTAAAATGTGTGTACCACGCACTGCAACGGTGCAGGATGCGTTGCGGTGCGGTGCGGTGCGGTGCGGTGCGGTGCGGTGCGGTGCCGTGTTTCAGCTAACCCCAGTATATACTAATATTCCGACATCCTCAGAATTCTCATAAAGGCTACGCAGTTTAAAAGAATGTCTAAGAATGGCAACGTTAAACACAAGAATAAAAAACAATTCGCCCAGTTTCAGTTTCTTGTTCTAATTTATTCATTATTATGCATGATACGTTTTCGTAACTCTTAAGGACTTTCAAAGATTATTGAAGAACGTATTTACATATCCTCGTATATATACATACATACATACATACATACATACATACATACATACATACATACATACATACATACATACATACATACATACATACATACATACATACATACATACATACATACATACATGAACAAATATTGCAGAAGCATATGTGCTTCAAATCACTAGTTTCCCGGGGTACCGCGAAGTCTTCAAAGGGGATCCATGAAAGCTTGAGGAAATGTTATGATACTTTTCAGTTAAAAATAGAAAGAAATAATGAATGAATGAATGAATGAATGAATGAATGATAAAATAATGATGAATGAATGAATGAATGAATAAATTAATGAATGAATGAATGATAAAATAATGAATGAATGAATGAATGACTTTTCGGATAAAGCGTGTAAGACATTTTGAATATTTTAAAGGTCTAATTTTTTTTTTGTTTGATAAATTTTAAAAAAAATTTGATCCACGTTAGGGTTTTAAATCTAGAGTTAAGACTTGGTAGTCAACGGCAACAAAAGATATTCAAATGAGGCTCGTGGGAGGAGAAATATTTTAAAGGGGGTGGGTTCGATGAGGGAGAAATATTCTAAAGGGGGGGAAATATTTAAAGGTGGTCCTTGGTAATGAAAAAAGTTAAGGATTACTTATAACAAAACATTCAAATTTAGGATTAATAACATTAATGGTTATAATAATAAGTTAAATAATAATAATAATAATAATAATAATAATAATAATAATAATAATAATAATAATAATAATAATAATATATAATAATAAATAATATAATAAAAATAATAATAACAATAATAATAATAATTAAAAATTAATTAAAATAAAAATAATATTATAATAATAATAATAAAAATTATAATAATATAAAAATAATAATAATAATAATAATAATAATAATAATAATAATAATAATAATAATAATAATAATAATAATAATAATAATAATAATAATAATAATAATATAATAATAATATTTATAATTTAATTATAATAATTATAACTAATAATAATAAAATAATAATAATAATAATAAAATAATAATAATAATAATAATAATAATAATGATAATAATAATTAATTATAACAATAATAC